>PISX010008619.1:56055-80825 GCA_004024625.1 Mellivora capensis
AGCCTCTGCTTTCAGCTCAGGTCATGATCCCAGGGTCCTGGGATCGAGCCCTACATCGGGCTCTCTGCTCTGCGGAGAGCCTGCTTCCTCCTCTCTCTCCCTGCCTGCCTCTCTTGCCTACTTGTAATCTCTGTCAAATAAATAAATAAATAAATAAAATCTTTAAAAAAAAAAAAAAAAAAGATGGCATTGGAGAGGGAGACAAACCATAAGAGACTCAATCTCAGGAAACAAACTGAGGGTTGCTGGAGGCGGGACAGGAGGGACAGGGTGGCTGGGTGATGGACACTGGGGAGGGTATGTGCTATGGTGAGTGCTGTGAATTGTGTAAGACTGATAATTCATAGACCTGTACCCCTGAAAAAAATAATACATTATACGTTAATAAATTAAAAATACACCAAAAAAAAAAAAAGAAAAAAGCCTTGTCTAGAACAGTCTGCAAAAGTTTAATCAACTGGAAGTTTTGTACATACCAAAGAGCATTCCTGCAAAAGGACTACAGAGCTCTCTGTTAGATTTGGATGGTTCACTGTCTCGAGCACTGAAACAAAAAAGAAAAAGAATTAGAGGCCAGATGATTTTCAAGTAACAAAAATTTAAAGTAAACTGTAGGTATGAGTTATGGGGCTTTCAAAGTACTATGGACACCATAATAGTCACATATTTTTAAAGTCAGGGTAAAATCACAGCATTTTCTCTCTTTATACAATAGGACCTTGATATATTCACACTCAATAAATATATAACCTTTTTCTTCAACTTGCATAAACAGCTCTATAGATTCCCAGTAAAACTTTTTCATAAGAACAGTTAACCCAGTTAGGAAAATGAATATAAATACACATAAATCCTAATAAAAAGTAGAGAAAAGAGATACTTATTCACACATTTGAAAAAGATCATCTCTTTAAAACTCCTTCCTTATAGAAATAAGGAAAAAAAAAAAGACAACCCCTCAAAGGAAACCTAATCAGACTCAAACAGCAAATTATCTTTACTCAAGCATTCTATATAATACTTTTTTTCAAAGAAAATAGACACCTTTCCTGACATATGACATTATTATCTTCATTATACACTATAGATTTGGAATTGTTTATACTTATGTACAATATAAGAAAGCCACCAAAATGATAAAAACTATCAACAAAAAGAGAACATGAATATAAAATACATATAATTTCTGTTTTTTCATCATGACAGAATTATTAGGAGCACTAATTTTACAAAGTAAGCATAAAAGTTACCTACTCAATAGGCTGAAAATTTTAAAAAAATTTTTTCAAAGGAAAACTTACATTGCAGGAACATTTTCAATTTATTTCCACTTAAGTTATATCACTCCTGTAAATCCCAATATATTTTATTGTTTTTAATCCATTAAACTCCATGCTTATTTCTCCTTTCATTATTTCAAACAAGTTTATACTTTATAATTATAGGGACTTATTTGGAACACCTTGGCACACTTATAATCAAACACTGCTGTTCAAAAGAATGCTGTAAAGTACTATAAATTCTCATTTAACACCATTCACTTTAATTCTTTTATTTTTCCCTTTACTTATTTTCTTCTTAAATAAGGAAAGCTGTTATCATACTATACCTTTCTACTTATTCAGTAAGCCAGTTTTTTTTTTTTTTTTTTAATTTATTTGACAGACAGAGATCACAAGTAGGCAGAGAGGCAGGCAGAGAGAGGTGGGGGAAGCAGGCTCCGCACTGAGCAGAGAGCCCAATCCCAGGATCCTGAGACGATGACCTGAGCTGAAGGCAGAGGCTTTAACCCACTGACCCACCAAGGCGCCCCCAGTAAGCCAGTTTTAGTGGTTGCTGTTTCACAGTGTAAAGACTGAAGGGAAGAATTTATATGACATACTATACCTTTTATTTCCAGCAGATGAAATGCGTATGTTTGACTGTTCTGTGACATCACCACCATGCTCCCTGGGAGGTACATCCCCTCGTCTGTTCCCGTACATCCTTAAAAACACATTAGCTTATAGAGCTTGCTCCACGTACAGTGGACCTTCTTACATCTCTTTGGTGTTTTTACATTTGATATTGAAAATGTTAAAGGGTACAAAGAGTTATAATGAAGTTTTACAGCAAACACATTTGAAAATTAATTTGAAGGAGATTTAATTCAAGTATGAGTTGCTGGTTAATAAGAGAAACAGAGTTTGGATTCAAAAGTCCTTAAAACAAAAGGTTATTATAAATTATTCCAATATAACTTCTAGAAAATTTTAATTTCAAAACTCTGCATATACGGATTTTATCATTCATTTAATTCAAAGAATTAATTAGTACCTATTACATGTCAAGTACTATTTTTTCTAAGCACTGGGTATGTGAACATGGTCCTTGCCCTCATGAGCATTACAATTTCACAATGAGATCTCTTTTTTAAACAAAATTCATAGATTAAGGAAATTATTTCACTGCATATACAAAGCTTTTTATCTTAAAAATGTAGCAGCTGTCTTACCATTAAATTAAATATGGCAAGGCACAACATTTGCTAACACTGTAAATCACATGAAAGAATAAATATTAGCAATAGGTGAATGGAAAACATTATAAACAAATAGTCTGATACATTGGTCAAAAATGATCCCTTTACTCACAAGGTCATGAGCAACAAAAAAGAAAGAAAGGAATTTTTTTTAATCCTTTTCAGAAAATAATCCTTAAAATGTTTTCAATTAATCTTTTTTTTTCCACTTGGCAAACACTGATTTCTTTAGCTTAATTCCTCATACCAAAGAAACCAAGATGACTTTTCATACCAACATTTATCAGCATCCATGAGAATCAGCATTTCACAAGTCATATTTCTTCATGTGGCTGTTAACAAACTCTATTTTCTCTCAAAAGGATTATTAGAGAGAAATACGGCTGTTAAAGTATTACTCAATATTATAGGTGAATTTCATTTTTTCATTAAGAAATATGGCAATTTTTAGAAGAAAAACTTCTCATTCTCCACAGAGCTAGCACAAAAGTCTTTCTTCACTTGTGTCCATACACAAGCCACTGTCAATATTATCTGTGGAGAAAAGACTATCCAGAATTGTGACCCTCAACATAGCTGACCTGGAATGACACATAAATAGCTTAAATTTTTTTTTTTACGATTTTATTTATTTATTTGACAGAGAGAGATCACAAGTAGGCAGAGAGGCAGGCAGAGAGAGAGGGCGAAGCAGGCTCCCTGTTGAGCAGTGAGCCAGATGCAGGGCTCGATCCCAGGACCCCAGGATCATGACCTGAGCCAAAGGCAGAGGCTTTACCTCACTGAGCCACCCAGGCACCCCAAATAGCTTCAATTTTTTATCCATATCTAAAACAACAGAACCCTCCACAAGCCCTTCCAAAAAGGAATGTCAACTTATTTCAACTTATCAAAACCGAGCTGGTTTTAGATCTAAAACCTGTGTGCTCAAATCTCTATTTTAAATTGTTTAGCATCTCTCATTCCCTATTTCTACCACTTAAAGAACTGATAAATATAAACTCAAATTCAAATTTGTAATTAATAATGCCAAGCAACCAGATTTAGTTATACTTGTCTATATTCAATATGCATGAGCAGAAAAGAGTTAACAGCACAGGCCTAAAATTGCCTATCCTTAGAAATACCTATTTGGAAGGCAGGCCCTTGGCTGGCACCTGGAAACATAGATTTTGGGGGGAGTCCTACCATTCTCAGGACTAATAAAGAGTGGCTCACTGTACCTAAACTGTTAATACAAACAACATAGTTTTTGCTGAACATCTGATTCCTTCAAGAAGTTCATAATTTTCATATATCCTTGGTGCCTATGTGACCAGCCCCCAATAAAAACACTGGGCACTGACTCTCTAATGATCTTTCCTAGTAGACAACATTACACCCACGTTGTCCTATTTCAATGCTGGAGGAATTAAGCATGTACTGTGTGACTCCACTAGGATAGACTCTTGGAAACTTGTGTCTGCTTGCCTTCGGATTTTGTGCAAGCCCCCTTTTCCTTTGCTGATTTTACTTTGTATCCTTTCACTGTAATAAATCATACCCATGAATATAACTGTATAAGGAAGTCTTGTGAGTCCTCCTGATGAATCACTGAACCTGGGGGTGGACTCTCATGACTCAACAGACAAAAGTAAATGTGTTGATGTGGTACAGTGGTGCCTCCCAACAAATTAGAGAAATTTAAAGTTACAAATTTTTAAAAACCTACCTCGTTTTTAAAGGCTAAAATTAAAGGCTGCTAAATACACTAAAATTTATCCAAGAGTTTGTGACTTTCTGCATTTTCAGTTAGGTTTCCTAAAAGCAACATTTAGACTTGCAATTCTAGCTTATCTTTATGCAGTTGTACCAAAGTATGATATATCCAAAGCATCTGTATTAAAAAATGTTTTGTAGATTCTTCAGTATATATAGCTATCTTAATAAGGTAGGCACCATAAAAACAAAACATCATTTTCAAAGTCCATTCTAAATTAAAGACATTTAAGAAATTATTTGGGGGTAAAATTAAGGTCTCATTGTTAAATTCTATAGTAAAATTATAAGACTTCCTAATGAAGTGCCCATAGGGAATATAGCTTTAAAAAAAAGAAAAAAAAATCATTACCAAAACTATAAAAATCCCCTCTTGTCACCGATGAAATCAAAATCTTGTCATGATAAAATCAAGACTAGAGAAACGTTTAAGAGGCCAAAGAAAAGTAGAGACACACATTTCACTAAAAAGGATAAAATAAAATCTTAAGGTATCCCATTTAATTTTATGGAATGACTCATGATATGACTATACTTACTTTGTTAAATCAATAAGAAATTACTATTTACAGAGATTTTATAAATATTTTTTAAATTTACTACTATATTAAAAACAAAAACAAAACAAAAACAAAAAAAGAAGAAGGGAAACCAATAAGCTATAAAGCCAAATTATAGAATGGCAAGTAAGCTACCTTATTTCCTATTAAAATATCCTCATAATTAAATGGAATTTCCTTAATTTACTGAACTTTTTTTTCATATTTCTAATAAATCTAACATCTCATCACTATTAACTACCCCTGTTAGTTCCTTTAACAACTGTTATGGTGGTCTTATAATTTATCTTAGAAACCTCTATTGAGGAGTGCCTGGGGGGCTCAGTCCGTTAAGCGCCCAACTCTTGATTTCAGCTCAGGTCATGATCTCTAGGTCATGTCTCAACAGGCTCTGTGCTGGGTGTACAGCCTGCTTAAGATTCTCTCTCTCCCTCTGCCCTTCTCCCGACCCCACATATACTTGTTTGCTCTCTGAAAGGAAGGAAGGAAGGAAGGAAGGAAGAAAGAAAAAAGAAAAAAGTGAAAAAGAAGCCTTTACTGAGACAATGAAGTTCTCCAGAAAGACAGGAATTGGTGAAAGCCAATAGTGTTTTCATCATTTCTATCTCTTCTCTTCAATCCTCTCAACACTAAGGAAAACCAACAAATGATAATAGTAATGAACTCAACTAAATGTCTAAGAACAATCTGATTCTAATGAAAGTTCAGGAGTTCAATTTGGGTCGTTTGTCCCTGAGAAGTCTTTCTGTTTAGTTATAGCTTTAAAGCTAGTACCAGATTAATTAAAACTATCCCTGAGACCCAGAACCAATGTATCTAAATATTCTATGGCTTTAAATCCATAGATTGGTTTATTGCACCTCAAACCACTGATTTTGTCAGAAAGAGACAACCTCAAATAAGAATTTGCTTTCTTTAACAAACCAAATCATATTTAACTGAAGTAATAAAATAATTGTAAATGGTTTCCACCATCCTACTATCAAAAGAAAAAGTTTAACAGGTATGTTAAATGGAAAAAGCTTTTTCTCTATCTCTATTTCCTAGAAGACAAGGGTCAGTAACTTTAATTAGGTTCAAACCTCAATGCCCAAAGAAACCAGGTATAGGCTAGAGGCCAAGTTTACTCTAAAAATTAACACGTGTCTACCTTCCAAAAAAAAATTACTCTTACAGAAGCAAAGCAAATTCTCTAAAAGCATAGGTTTTTTCCAGCTAATTTAAATATAAATGAACAACTCCTAAGTGATAATGAATAACTTATTTTTTTTCCTTAACAAACCACAGAATCAAACTACTTTTATGCTATCAAGAATAACACATTGTAAAAATAAAATATTTACCATCTACTGGTCCTAGATTCATACAGCTCATAGCAAGGAAGAAACAAATTTCTCCTTACTTAAAAAAAATCATCTAATTCATAAAATGGCTACATCATCTTGTTTTCATACCAAGAACTTCTTTAATGTGAATGAATTCTGCTATTATAGGTACTCTCCTAGATGTTAAAAGAAAAATACTGAGCTGTTAACTGTGGGTTACCATCTTCCTCACTGTTTTCAGTTGTTTCACAATTTTATTTGCTTTAATTCAGTAACAGTATTTTTCTAATATCAAGGCCATCTTTAAAATGGAGGAAAAAGTTAGTATTAGAGGCCCTTCCAGAAACAAATGAAAATTAATATGTATTAGAAAAAAAACAGTATTAAATAACTCAAGTTTTAATGAACCATTTCTCCTCATTTACATTTTACATATTAAGCATGCACATTTCTTAGAATGTCCCACAATAAGTAAGCACGTACTCATCTATGTGACTAACATACAGATTCTAATTTCAGATGGAAATGTTATTTCAGAACTTTATTAAATAACTACTAAGATTACAAACTAACAAATATCAGGAGTTAAATAGAATGAAAGTGCTAACTGCATTAATCACATAAAAACTTTAAAAAAGCATTTTTTAAAGCTAAAAGTTTCTTTTACTCATTAACATTGGTTATAAAGTAAATACAATAAAGTGATATATTAACTTATACAGGTCAAGTTAAAAAATAATAAAGACTAGGATGACCACATTTAAGTAGAGCCTACAAACTTCAAAGTACTATGAAATACACCATTACCTTCAATTTCTAAAAGTTCCTCAAACATAAATTTTAGTCAAATTGCAAATATTTATAAATAAATAACACATAAACAAACACACACGCATAGACAAAGAATGCAAGTGTCAAGCAAAATGCTAACTACCTTGTTAATTATTTAAAAACACTGGCCAATGATTAATGATAAGTTCAGAAGTGTAACATCATTCCTGGGCTTTAGCTTTCCCATATCTAACATGGGTAAAATAGTTCATTAATAAATACATTATCATACTTGAAATTGTTTATGGGGTAATTAGAAAAAAAGTGAGACCAAAAATATAAAACTAAAAAATTGTTTTAAAATTAAAACTGGAATTTATTACATGCTGACTTTTAGGAGAAAAAAAAGAGAAAAAGAGAAACCTACAAAAATGAAGGAAAATTAATTTTGTACTTCTCATAATCAGTTATAATTATTTTTTGTCAAGAACTTCAGGTTAAGATTACATTATATCATGAATAAATGCTTAGACAAAAAACAAGGAAGAACATTACAAAATGATAAAGGGATTAATCCATCGAGAGGAGATTAACAATTGTAAATATCTGTGCAGCCAACATAGGATCACCTAAGTTCATAATGCAAATATTAACAAACATAAAGAGAGAAACTGACAGTTATAATAGTAGAGGAATTTAACACCCCACTTACATCAGTGGATATCATCCAGACAGAAAATCAGTAAGAAAACAGTGGCTTTGAATGACACATTACACCAGATGTATTTAACAGATATATAAAGAACAGTCCATCCAAACACAGCAGAATACACATTCTTTTCAAGTGCACATTAAACATTCCACAGCATAGATCACATGCTAGGCCACGAAATAAGTCAGAATGAATTTAAGAAGCCTGAAATCCTATCAAGCATGTTCTCCAGCCACAACGGTATAAAACTACAAACCAATTATAAGGGGAAAAAAGAAAAAGACAGAGAAAGCAAGTAAACAAACACAAAAAGATGTGGAGGCTAAACAATATTCTACCAAGCAATGGGTCAATGAAAAAATGAGAGAAAATCTAAAACACATGGAGAAATATGAAATGGAGAACACAACAGTCCAAAATCTTTGGGACAGAGTGGAAGTTCTAAGAGCATTTCACAGGCCTACCTCTAGAAACAAGAAAAAACCTCCAACCATCTAATCTTATACCTAAAGGAACTAGAAAAATAACAAATGAAACCCAAAGTCTGTAGAAAGAAAAATATAACAAAGATCAGGACAGAAATAAATGGAGACAAAAAAAAAATAGAAAGGATCAATAACAAAACAAAATTAATAAACCTTTAGCCAGACTCATCAAGAAAAAAAGAGAAAGGACTTACATAAATTCAGAAATGAAAAAGAAGTAACAACTGACACCACAAACATAAAGAGGATTGTAAGAGACTACTATGAAAAATTATAGGCCAACAAATTGGGAAAACCTAGAAGAAATGAAAAAATTCCCAGAATCATATAATCTTTCAAAACTGAATCAGAAAGACAAGAAAATCTTAACAGACTGATTACTAATAACGAATTGAACTGCAATAAAAAAAACTTCCAGCAAACAAAAGTCCCAGAGAAAATAACTTTCCAGGTGAATTCTAGCAAATATTTAAGGAAGAGTTAACACCCATTCTTCTCAAATTATTCCCAAAAAATAGAAGAGGAAGGAAAAGTTCAAATTCTTTCAGTGAGGCCAGGATTACCCTGATAACCAAAACTAACAAAGACACTACAAAAAAGAAAAAAAAAAAATCACCCACAAACCTACAGGCCAAAATACCTGATGAACATAGATGCAAAAATTCTCAACAATATATTAGAAAACCAAATTCAACAATACATTAAGAATCATTCATTACAATCAATTGGGATTTAGTCTAGGAATGCAAGAATGGTTCAACAGATGCAAAACAACGTGATACAACACATTAACAAAATGAAGGATGAAAGCATATGATCACCTCAACAGATTCAGAAAAAGCATGTGACAAGATACAACATCCACTTATGATAAAACTCCTAAAGTAGGTTCAAAGGGAACAGACCTCATCTAATAAAGGCCATATATGAAAAACACACACTTAACACCATACTCCATGTGAAAAACTGAGAGCTTTTCCTCTAAGATCAGGAATAAGAGAAGGATGTCCACCCTTGGCACTTTTATACAACACTGCACTGGAAGTACAAATCATAGCAATCAGACAAGAAAAAGAAGTAAAAAGCATCCAAACTGGTAAGGAAGAAATAAAACTCGCACTATTTGCAGATGACACAAAACTATATGCATAAGTCCTAAAGATTCCACCAAAAAACTATAAGAACTAATAAATGAAATCAGTAATGTTGCTGGATAGAAAATTAATATACTGGGTGGCTCAGCTGGTTAAGCATCTGCCTTCAACTCAGGTCATAATCCTAAGGTAGTGGAATTGAGCCCTACATCTGTGCTCTGTGATCAGCAAAGGGTTTGCTCTTCCCTCTCCACTCCCTCTGCTTGGGTGCTCTCTGTCAAATAAATAAACTCTTTTTAAAAAAGAAAATTTGGGATGCTTGGGTGCCTCAGTCAGTTAAGTGTCTGTCTTTGGCTCAGATCATGATCCCAGAGTCCTGAGATCTAGTCCCACATTGAACTCCTTGCTCAGTGGGGAACCTGCTTCTCCCTCTGCCTGCCATTCCCCCTACTTGTGTGCATGCTCTCTCTCTCTCTTCCTCTCACTCGCTCTCTGGCAAATGAATAAATAAAATCTTTTTAAAAAAATTAATATACAGAAACCTGCCGCATTTCTATACACCAATAATGAAGGTGCAGAGAGAAAAACAATTTTTAATCCCATTTACAATTGCATCAAAAATGAAACAAAAAACCCTAGGTATAAATTTAACCAAGGTGTTTCACCTTAGGTTAACTCTAAGACTCTGATGAAAGAAAGTGAAAATGAAAAAATAATATTATTAAAAATTTCCCAACTACCCACAGCAGTCTACAGATTGAATGCAATTCCTATCAAAATACCAAAAGCATTTTATCACAGAATTTAAGCAAATAATCCTAAAACTGTACTGAACCACAAAAGACCCAGAATAGCAAAAACAATCTTGAGAAAGAACAAAGCTGGAAGCATCACAATCCAAATCTCAAGATAGTACTACAAAGTTATAGTAACCAAGAGTATGGTGGGGGTGCCTGGATGGCCGAGTCGTTAAGAGTCTGCCTTTGGCTCAGATCATGATCCCAGAGTCCTGAGATCGAGCCCCGCACATCAGGCTCCCTGCTTGGCGGGAAGCCTGCTATTCCCACTCCCCTGCTTGTGTTCCCTCTCTCTATGTCTCTGTCAAATAAAATCTTGAAAAAAAAAAAAAAAAAAGAGGTATGGTGCGGCACAAAAACAGACATATGGATCAATGAAACTGAACAGAGACCCCAGAAATAAACCTACACTTTACACAGTCAATCTATAACAAAGGAGGCAGGAATCTACAATGGGGAAAAAAACATTTCTTCCATAAAGGGTGCTGGGAAAACTGGACAGCTACATGTAAAAAAATAAAACTGAACCACTTTCTTACACCATACACAAAAATAAACTCAAAATGGATTGAAGACCTAAACACGAGACCTGAAACCATAAAACTTCTAAGAGGAAACACAGCAGTCTCTTGGACATCAGCCTTAGCAACAAATTTATGGATATGTCTCCTAAGGTAAGGGAAACAAAAGCAAAAAGAAACAAACAAAAACAAAAAACTATCAGGACCACACCAAAATAAAATCCTTTTGTACAAAAAGGAAACCATCAACAAAATAAAAAGCAACCTATTGGATATAGCTGCAAATGATTCATCCAACAAGGGGTTAATTTCTAAAACATATAAAGAACTCATACAATTCAAACCTAAAAGCAGATAATCTGATTAGGAAACAAGTAGAGGATCTGAGTAGTCAATTTTTTGAAAGAGACATACAAATAGCCAACAGACACATGAAAAGATATCTGCTCAATATCACTAACCATCAAGGAAATGCAAATGAAAACCACAATGAGATATCACATCACACCACTGAGAATGGCTAGTATCAAAAAGACAAGTAGTAGTAAGTGCTAGTTAGGATGTGGAGAAAAGGGATTACCATACAATGTAGTGGGAATGTAAACTGGTGCAGCCACTATGGAAAACAGTATGGAGATGGCTCAAAATAATAAAAATAGATATACTATTTGATCCAGTAATTCCACTGCTGGGTATTTAATCAAAGAAAATGAAAACCCTAATTTGAAAAGATAGCTGCACCTCTATGTTTAATGCAACATAACTTACAATAGCCAAGCAACCCAAGTGTCCATCCATAAATGAATGGATAAAAGAAGATGTGGTATAGATATAAAATGGAGTATTAGCCATAAAAAAGAATGAGATCTTACCATTTCCAACAACATGGAGGGAACTAGGGGTTACTATGCCAAGTGAAAATAAGTCACTCAGGGAAAGAAAAATATCGTATGATTTCACTCATATGTGAAATCTAAAAAAAAAAAAAAAAAAATGAGCAAACAAACAACAAAAAACAGAAACAGACTCATAAGTACAGACAACACTCGTTGCCAGAGGGTAGGGGCATGGGTGGAAAGGGCTAAATAGGTGACAGGGATTAAGAGATATAAACCTGTAGTAAAAAAGTAAGTAAGTCACAGAGATGAAAAATACAACATAGGGAATGCAGATAGTATTATTATAATAATGTTGTATGGTTAGAGATGGTAACTAAACATATTGTGGTAAACACCTCATAATGTATAAAAACTGACGAATCCCTATGTGTGTACCTAAAACTAATATAACACTGCATATCAACTATACTTAAAAAATATTTTTTTAAAGAATAAATGGTTAGAGCAAGAGGCCAAATGCAGTTACACATTTCTGTGGTGTCAAAAATTTTACTAATAAGTAAAGTCATTTTTCCTATCTACTACTCTGCCTCCTAAATAAAAACTACTTAATTACAGATGTGAATTTGGGTTTTTTTTGCTGGAATTAAGGAATCTACAAATCTGCAATACAGAAATTCAATTTTAACTTCATACCTTAGAGACATATGTGAAAAACCCTACATCTAGAGATGTAAGTTTATGCATTAACAAAATGGAAGCATTACATAATAATGATTTAAATCTGAAGAAATATTTCTAAACATTGTAAAACATGTAACGGGAATTATTCTCACTCATTCTCATGTTTAATCTATTCTTAAAATACTACTTGGAGAAGATTATATAAAAAGAGTTCCTTTTGATTGTGGAATATATAAAAAAAGATAATTCTCAGATAATTAGGCTGAAATTCATTTGTTCCAGTATAAAATTATTGCAGAATATAATTATAAAAATAATGGATTAAACATATTTTAAAAGCAATCATAAGTTTCTTGAAATTCCAAACTTAAAAGATAGCATTACATTACATTTTAAAGGTAAAGAGACACCATAAAGAAAAAAAATGTTTTCATGTACAAAGAAGGCAGAACCAAGAGCCCAAGACTACCTGCAGTTCCCCAGCTGAGAGCTCTTTTAGTTTAAGCAGCCTTTGACTACCTTTGGGTATAAACATTTTCAAATATAAAACACTGTAGGATTTAGACTGTTTTCTGAAGTACAAACAATTAGATTCAAATCAGATAGAAATGACAAGTAGCACTGCAAAATTATAGTCCATCACTCACATCACTTATTAGTAAAAAGACTGGGTGAGCAGGCCGTAATAGCTACAGAATAAAGAGCAGAAGACATCGAAGTGTAAAGGTTTTGTATTATCATTAATAACTAAAATGCTCAATGTACAACATTATGTTTCAGAAATGTTCTAAAATATTTAAATGGTAACCTATTTGGACTAAGAAAACAGGTCCCATAAACTCTTTAAAATTTAGATTTCACCCTTTCAAGTTAACATGTCACTGACAAATATGGAACGCTGCCATATTTCTATCTCCAAAAGTCTATGAAAATAGAGCAAATTTTAAGTATTAAGATAAGTGACTTAATAAAACAAAAACCCACTGTAGCAGTTAAGAAGTTATAGTGTCCCCAAAAAAATCATCCCAAAGAACTGAAAGGCATCTGAAAATCTGATAGTAAAAATCTGATACCATTTCACTTAAATGTTTAATAAGTGACTTAAAAACAGTGAAGTATAATGATAGAAGTACTGAGAGCACAGGAACATTAAAGGAGTAAACTATGTTTCATCTCTTTTAAAAAGTCCTTTTAATCTACATTTTAACATCTGTATCTGGGATTGCCATCAACCTGGTTTTCAAGTTTTTCAAGTTATTGCAAAGAGTTCTTTTTTCTCCTGTCATTCACATAGGGGCAACAGGAATCTGAAACAACCCTGAATTCTTGCCTCAAGGTTTTTTAAACAATACTGGCAACATGAATTCAGACTGCAAACCGGAATCAGTTCATAACCTCAGAGAGGGGTTTTGTTTTGTTTTTTTAATCCCTCCATTCAGTGCCAAGGTTGAAACATGGACGCTTCCTTTCTGTCCCCTTCTGTGAAAAAATTTATTTCCCATTTAATTTTACATGAAGGTTGTAGCCTTTCAGTGTCCCAGCTTTATTACAGGGTCCCTTTACCCCCCAACCTGAGGGGTTCTATTTGTTCTTTCAGTGGCACATAGAAAATAATCCTATAACTTCAAACTGATAGCATCTTAGAATTAACCAAGGATGTAGATAAATGAAACTGCTTCTCCATAATATAATCATAGAAAGTAACATTAATACTAAGCAAAGAAAGAAAATAAAAATGAAGTTGTAAATACCTGTCATTTGTATACACTCTCAAAAGTCTTCTATCAAAATCACTTTCATATCTAAACCTCTCATCCATTTCTTCACTTACTTCAGGATCTTGATCAGGTCTGTAATACTGTCTATCAAAAACACGATCCTCATTAAACCTGTGAAATCTTCTATCTGGAATGTCAGCTTTGTTGGCAAACCTTTGAGGTTTTTTATTGGAAATGTCCACTTCTTCATTAGTTTTTTTAATGAGTCTTCTATTCCTTAATTCAATTTCATCATCTAGTTGTCGGTATCTGTCCTCCTCTAGTCTTCTTTGGTTTAGAAGCTCTTCATATGCCTCCGAAGGAGTTAATAAGATATTTCTTCTAGGACCCTCTGAATTTTCACAAGATGTTTGTATTTGTGAGGGTAAATCAGGCTTAACCTGACTAATAGGTTTTTTATTTCTTTGATTCTTGTGCTGGTCAATTAAAAAAGAAAAAAAAAACAGATCTTAATGCAATGCTATTTCTTTTCTTTTCTTTTTTTTTTAAGATTTTATTTATTTATTTGTCAGAGAGAGAGAGAGAGCATGCACAAGCAGGCAGAGGCGGAGAGAGAACCAGGCTCCCTGACGAGCAAGGAGCCTGATGTGGCACTCGATCCTAGGGCCCTGGGATCATGACCTGAGCTGACAGCAGTGGCTTAACCAATTGAGCCACCCAAGCATCCCTGCAATGCTCTTTCTTATATTACACCCTCATATGATGCTTAGTCTATTTCTCATCTGAACTCCAAGGCCTAATCACCCAAAAGAAATAGCTTATCTTTAGGAAAAAAAAAAAAAACTTCAAGGAAATGTTATCCTTCAAAACCTAATAAATAAAATATAACAAGCAACAGTGATACGGGTAAGTGGCTACAAAAAGAGAGGATAAACTAAATGCAAATTCCTATCCCAGAAGATACGTATTTTTTTGGCAGGTAATACTGCTTCAAAATATTTCAAATTAAATTCTTAATACAAACAATATAGAAGTGGTCAATTTTTTGGCCCTATTAATACCAACCATTCTTAAATTTGGAAAAAATATATATATAACTAGAAATTGTCAGCATTTAAAAATCACTTAAAAGTAAAAATTAGGGGCACCTAGCCCAGTACCTTAATGTCCAACTCTCAATTTTGGTTCAGGTCAAGATCTCAGGGTCATTAGACAGAGCTCCGTCCCAGGCTCCATCCATACTGAGCATGGAATCTGCCTAAGATTCTCACTCTCCCTCTCCCCTTCCCTGGCCCCCTCCCCTGCCTGCTGGCACTAAAAAAAAAAAAAAAAAAAAAAAAAAAAAAAAAAAAAAAAAAAAAAAAAAAAAAAAAAAAAAAAAAAAAAATTTAATAAAAAGTAAAAACTAAACATCACTTAAAGCCAATCTCAAAAATTAAATCACCCCCATGAAGTTAAAAAGTAGGGTAAGTTCTTCAATATGCAATAAAACCATTAATAAAACTAAATATTAAAATGCCCTGTGTTTAGTTCAATTTGGCTTAATTTTAAAAATATTTACATAAAAACCAAGTGAAATTTTCAACATATAAAAATATTTTCGGGGCGCCTGGGTGGCTCAGTGGGTTAAAGCCTCTGCCTTCAGCTCGGGTCATGATCTCAGGGTCCTGGGATCGAGCCCTCCATCAGGCTCTCTGCTCAGTGGCGAGCCTGCTTCCTCCTCTCTCCCTCTCTGCCTGCCTCTCTGCCTACTTGTGATCTCTGTCTGCCAAACAAATAAAATCTTTAAAATATATATATATATATTTTTTCAAGTAAGTACAAAATGTTCAATCTCTGGTGTTAAAAGCAAAACCTACCTCAGTACTACTCTTTTCTATCTGTCTGAACTTGTAAGTAGATTCTTCTTTACCCCTGAGAAATTGATTGTATTCTTTATTGCGTTCAAGTTTCAACCTTTCCTTAAAATAAAAACCAAAAGGTAATGTTAAAACTCCTCAAAGTACCTTTAAAAAAGTACCTTTATGTTCAAACAAACTCATACAAAATAAGAGATCTTATCCAGAATCAAGCTTTATTAATAATTTCAAGTATAGAAGTAGTTGCAAGGCACAAGAGAGGGAGGAAGAGGTCTGAAACAATCAATGCAATTCCCCAATTCCCTACATGCTTTCTTGCCACATTAAAATAAGCATTACTACATGCTTAGGTCCAGGTTAATAGAGAAGATCTTCAACAGAGGGAGCTGCTTCAACTAAAAGCATTCATAAATAAAGCTTCCCCACTAGTAACTACATGACTGTGTTTGCCAGGAGACCTGTCATTATCATGTTTCCAAGATTTGACCAGGTTACCTTCTTTCTTTCTTTTTCAGAGACATCTCCTGTCTCTATTCCCCCACCGCACTCTCAAAGACCTAGTGTTATTCATTTCTTTCCCAAGTATCAGGAAGGTTGATTACATAAAAACATAAAAAGTTAAAATTATCACAGATACTATATTATAATATAAATGTTCTGCTGAAACACATATTAGGAAATGTTTTTAAGCCTTCATATCTCCTTTGTCATTGAAACAGCACAATCTAAAAAAAAGAAATTAAAGATTACCTAGGTCATCTTTTGAAACTTATTATCTATCTGTCTTATGTACTATGTTATGATCACTGATCTAGCTTGGAAATTCAGTCCCTACAAGGGATACGCAGTGTTTTATCTCTACGACCTCTAAAGAGTAAGTACATGTATTTGTAGAGTGACAGAAAACACATTCAATAGCTCCAGACCACACCCTACATCAAAGCTCAGTATACTCTCATTCACTCATCTCACTGATAACTGTGACACACAGCATGAACTTTATAGCTCAGAAACCAATGATGAAAAACATAAATTCTAAATATTCAATTAATTCACATATTAAAGATATATCACATCATCATAAATGTTATTATGTTCAAAAGTTCTTTTAAAAACAGCACAACTAGAGACTCCACAGATTTCTTTTAAAAGACATATATTCAAGAATGGGAAATGATATAATCTTCTACTTGCATTTCAGTCAGGAGTACGTTAACAATTTTGATACCTCATAAAATTATTACCCACAATAACTACTCCTATCCACCTACCTTGGCAGATAGCCTTTCACCAATAGGAAGAGAAACCCCCAGGGTAGATGGATCTGTTTCACTCGTGGACAGAAAATTTTTCTGTATATATACACATTAAAAAAATATATTACCTAATTGCCTTTATGTTTCATAAATGTGTCTTTACATTCTATTTTCTAAACTATACATTATGCAGAGCAAAAGAATGAAATGGAGATGAAGACAGAAAGTACAAAAGTAATTGGAACACAGAACTTTCTTCCAATCAAAAAGTCCCTGAAGAGGAGAATCGGGTCTTAATTTTCATTTGCAACATATATATTCCAGATGATCAAAAAGCATGGGAAAAAGGAAACTCTTTCCCAATTTATATTTCTTTTCTAAGCACATATTCTTCATTATCAGTGCTCTACTAGTCTTTGGCAAATTTGAGGCAAATTTAAACTTCCTCACCAAGATCTGCATACATGCTGCAATAATGTTTTTTCTAATTTTCCTGTGATAATTTATGAAGGGATATCAACTCAAATGCCAAAAGATATAAACTATGAACACTGTTTCCATATATGTATGTCCATCCTTGTTCATTATAGATTTAGATAATGCAGTATAGTAGACAGAGCATCAGACTAGGAGTCAAAAGACCTGGGCTCCAGGACTAGCCCAACCACTTCTCAGTTCTAGAACAATGAGCAAGTTACTTAACTTCCCTGACTCAGTCTTCTTACATAAAATGAGAATGGTATCTGCTCTGCCTACCTACCAAAGCTGGTATAAGGTTCAAAGAGGATTAAAAATGTAAAATATCTTTGAATACTATAAAGCAAACACAAGGATGAGTAAAAAATATGTATGATCCCCAACTTCTGGTACTGCCTGGTAGTCATATAATCTGGATATTATTTAACATCTCTGACTCAACTTCTTTGTAAGGAAGGGATAATGCCATCTAAATCATTAGGTTATGAAGATTAAATGAATTGATACTTGTTAAGCTGTCTAGTCCCATGCCTTTTATTTATTCATTAAATAAGGAATTACTGACTACCTAAAACTTTCCAGTTACTTTTTTTGGTAGTAAGGAGACAAAAAAAAATAAGACTATATCCCCTCTATGTAAGAAATTTACCGTTCAGCTAAGGAAACAAACATGTAAACAAATAACTACAATATAATGTACCAACTGCTACAATATAATTGTATTCAAAACATTTGGGAGCAGAGTGATTAGTATAACTCAATGATTAATAAGGTTTCATTGAGGGATGTCTGGATGGCACCGTCAGTTAAGTGCCCATAGGTCATGATCTCAGCGTTGTGATCTCAAGCCCTGTGTTGGAGTCTATGCTCAGTGGAGTCAGCTGGAGATTCTTTCTCTCTCTCCCTCTGCCCTTCGCACTAGTGCTTTCTCTCTCTCTCTCTAAAATAAGTAAATAAATCTTTTAAAAAAATAAAAATATAAGATTTCATTGAATCTGAATTTCCAAATAAGTTATGCTACAAAAGCTAATTTGAAAGCTGGTTGTTTAGAACTCTAAACTTACTTGTCAAGGGAAAAAACAGGATACCTGACTAGATCCCTGAGTCAGTTTAACCCTTACATAAAAAGTACACCATTAACCTACCCATTTTGTAGAGTTACACATGTACAAAAAAAAAAAAAAGCATATTCAGAGTTCCAACCCTGGGAAGACAGAGATACAGCATCCTCACTCCTTCACTGGGCAATTCACACTCCCAACACAGGCCCAGAATGATGTTTGAAATGTCCAATAAATGAAAAAAAATAAATAAGGACAGCAGAGTGAGTTATTTTAAAAAGCTAAATTTTGGACATATTCTCATTCATTCAATAAATACTGACTGCCAACTGCCAAAAATGTCTGATATGTCTGAGATCCACTGGTGAAGAAAACAAAGACCCCTGCCTCCCTGAAGCTTACATTCAAGCACAGGAAACTGACAAGAAATAATAAACATAATGAAGAGTATGGTATTGTTAGAAGGGGGGAGTGGGAAAAATAGAAATCTAGAGTTCCCTTTTGGACGTGCTCAACATGAGATATCCATTAGATTTCTAAGATAGGTAGCCAAATGGAAAAGTGTGAGGTTCAGGAGAAAACTCTGGGCTATAAATATATACTAATTCAATTTAAAAACTGTTCTTCTGAGAATATGTTTTCCCTGCACTTTTAAATGGTCAAGTGTCCTCTATTTTAAAAACTGAAAAGAAGATGGCAGTTGTTTTAATGTTTCTTCTTGGCAAAATCGAAGGACTTAAATTTTTTTAAGATTTTTTTTTTAAATTTGTCAGAGAGAGAGAGAGCGAGCACAGGCAGACAGAGTGGCAGGCAGAGGCAGAGGGAGAAGCAAGCTCCCTGCCGAGCAAGGAGCCCGATGTGGGACTCGATCCCAGGACGCTGGGATCATGACCCGAGCCGAAGGCAGCTGCTTAACCAACTGAGCCACCCAGGCGTCCTTGGACTTAAATTTTTTTAATTGAAATATCCACGCAATCCAAAAGTCAGAAAGCCACAGGAAAAAATCTAGAAAGAACAGGATTTCCTAGAGGTCAAGGAAGCCACTGCAGCCACCTACCCAAATCCTATGCCATTTTCTTTTTTCCATGCTTTCCTTTCCATGTCCACTTTCTCAGATGTCAACCAAAATTTGTCTCTTACATATTAAGGGACTATTGCTCCTCTATCACAACCATACTCTTGATATCCCAACATCAAAAACTCCTTCATATCCATTTGAATTTAAAGATCTCTACTCCTTATCTTTTTCTCTTTCATAAAGGCAATTTCTTCCCATGCCTCCTACCACTATTCTTTTTTAAGATCTTCTGTAAGGAAATATAATATCCACAAGTGAAAAGGGTAACAGAGGAAAACCCAACCCAATAAGGAATAGTAGGAGATGG
Organism: Mellivora capensis; assembly: GCA_004024625.1. NCBI lineage: Eukaryota > Metazoa > Chordata > Mammalia > Carnivora > Mustelidae > Mellivora > Mellivora capensis. The sequence goes on from PISX010008619.1 coordinate 75,879, forward strand.
GGAGAATATTGAGGTACAAGGCCAGGGAGGTGGGCTGGAACATGAAAGACTTCACATGCCATGCTAAGGAGTATGCATTTTTATCCTTAAGGTCTGTGAGGATAGACTGAAGTATTTAAATTAGTAAGGGACAGGATCATTCTGGAAAGCAGTATGAAAAGCAGAATAAAATTAGTGGAAGCAGAAGTTAAAAATCTGTAGCAGTAATTTAAAATAAACAGTAAGATAAGAATCTCTAATATGCAGTACTAACAGTCCTGAAAGAGTTATCAAGGTCTTCACAGGCTGCTTATAGAGGTATAAGGTTTCACACATATCAAATTAAAAATCTAATCTAGGAGTGCTGGGCTGGCTCATTCTATAGAGCATGGAACTCTAAATCTCAGGGTCATGAGTTGAAGCTCCATGTTGGGCGTGGAGCCTACTTAAAAATTAAAAAAGTAAATAAATACATAATAAAAATAATTAATAAATAAAATTCCTTTTTAAAAAATCTAATCTATTCTATCCTATCTACTTACATCATGATTTTTTACTACCCTCAAAAAGAATCTACTCTAACCTATTCAGACTGGTAAATCACATGTGCCTTATTCATACAAAGCCAAAGCCTACCATCCAAGTCCTTCATTGTATATTCTCCATCTGAAAAGCTTCCTCCCCTTGATTTGCCCTCTAGAATATCCAAATCCTACCTATCCTACAATGTCTTACAAAATAACACCTTGAGGTCTTTCCTGATCATTATAGCCTTCTTACTAGTTATCAGTTTCTAACCTGTATGAATGTTGTCTCTACGACCAGATTCTAAGACACCTTGAAGACAGATTCTTCTTCATAAGTGCTTAAAAAGTGTTGACTGAATGATGAATGAATGTGTGAGATTCATTTTTTAAAGTTCTGTAAAACTATAGTGTTTTTATTTTCCAATATAAATTTACAAACACAATCTATGGGTTTGGGTGCAAAAATACTGAGTAATCCAAATCTTGACAACACAGAGTTAAAAAAAAATCTTAGAATATCCTGAGTATCTATTATTTTATTAACCTTAATGTGACTAGCCTAATTTGAAGAAAAAAACTGGCATGCTGAAAACAAATGGGCTTATAATAGCTGTAAAATCTTTCTAAAAGATGCATAAGAAAGCAACAAAAATAAATGCAAAGCAGGAATCAAAAAGAATGTTTGATTGTACCAATGAAAAATTACAACATACAGACTGCCATGTTGGTAAAAGCAAGGATACAAAATGTTATCATTCAAAAGTCTCAAAATCACAAATGAAGCTATTTTTCTTTTTAGCTTCAAAGTAATGTCATAGATGAAAATAATTGCAAGCTACTAGATCTAAAAAAAATAAAGAAATATAAAGGTTGCGGGCAACCCTACCTTTCTTTTTGCTTGTGTAATACCCTAAAGTCAAAGGAAACAAACCATTGATAAAATGTATTCAAAGTTCTTTCTCTCCATGTGCAAATCAGAATAAATAATTATACACTTGGAACAAACATTATAAAGTATTAAAAAAAAAACTATAGAGTATCTTGGGATGACTAGAAACATCATAATTGTTTAAAATAATGTGATAAGCTAAAAAGTAAATTGCATTTCAAAACTTGTAAGAACTCTTTAGTTTAGCAATTACGTAATTTAATCAACCATACTTAAAACAAGGGTTCCACTAAGTAAACAGATTAAATCATAAAGTAAAGACTTTGGAAGCTAAGTAAATATGTTAAATGAAGTTTTTAAAAGGTTAGCTGACAGGAAAATAAGTGGCAACTAGAATCCCATGTATCATTGTAATACATGGTCATGGGAGGAAAGGAGTAGGGAATCATAATCAGGTTTTTTTTTTTAAACCATGATAATTCTACAGAAAACATGAACAACCAGAAGTTACAGTCTCATTTAAAATAAAAACTACTCCACTGCAAAGATTAAGAATATGTTATTCCATGGCACCAGTTCTCAGCACCACTTTCTACCAATGTCATATATGTCCCTTAACTGTCACTATTATATCCTACTATTAGATACCAATGATAACCTAAAAATTAACACTTTTGACTAAAACCTTAGGAAAATAGATTTAGCAGATGAATTCTGAAGCATAAGATCCAGCTAACTAATAGAATATATTACCTGAGTAAGATAACGTCTGTAATCCTGCCTCAATTCTTCTTTTAGTTTATGTTTCTTACGTTCATAATCTTCCCCAAGTGGTAAACTTAATCCATAATCAATTCCTAGAAAGAAAACAGGTAATATAGCTCATTTTCAAACCAATGTCAATTTCAATATAATCTGCTGTCACCAAAGCACAGTAGAAAAGAACAGAGTCATGTTTGATTCTGAGACTGGGATCAGGATAATGAATTGTTTATTTAAAATGTTTTGGCAGGTCATACATTCACACATATGGAAAATATCCCTCCCGCCCATGAAACCCAGTCACCCAGTTCTCCTGCCCAAAACATCCAACATTACCATTTCTTGTATTTCCTTCCAGAGACTTCATGCATCTATAAACAGACACTTTAAAATTATTGTGTGTGCATGTGTCTGTGTATTTACTTCTTCTTCCTTTAGATAAACGATTCTGCATTGTTTGGCATCTGGCTTTTTCACACAGTACAAAATTAAAGAAAAGCTGATTACCTTTGTTTCTTCACTTAATTCTACTGAAATTTCTATAAAGATAAATACCTATAACAATTTTAAGGTCTGTTTTCTAGTCTATGAAAATTAATAATGTGATTTTTTTTTTTACTATAAGACTCTTTGTTATAACATGTTCAAGGAAAAATTATTAGTACTATGCATGGCTCAGGCTGAAATTCCCAAGAACTTTTATTAAAGTTAAGCCACCAATTCTGATTTCATATAAATGGATATTAATTTTTATTGTGGTAAAATATACATAATGTAAAATTTAAATTTTAACTGCTTTTAAGCATACAATCAAGTGGCATTAATATATTCACAATGCTGTGCAAACATCACCACATACATAAAATTAAAGCCATTTCCAGAATTTTTTCATCATCCCAAACAGAAACTCCATAGAAGGATGTTAATTTTTTAACAAAAACTTAAATTTTCGGGGGACCTGGTTGGTTCAGTTGTTAAGCGTCTACCTTAGCTCAGGTCATGATCCCAGGGTCCTGGGATCGAGCCCCACATTGCAGCAGGAAGCCTGCTTCTTCCTCTCTCCCTCCCCCTGCCTGTGTTCCCTCTCTTGCTGTGTTTCTGTCAAATAAATAAATAAAATCTTTAAAAAAAAAAAGAAAAGAAAAGAAAAAAACTTTAATTTTGAGTCATGTTTCCATATATAGAGCTCAAAAATCAAATTACATTTTGGGGTGATGACAATAGTGATGGCCATACAACTTGTAAATATACTAAAAAAACCCAGAGTCGTACAATTTCAGTGGGGAAACTTTATGATATGTAAATTATATCTCAATAAAGCAGTTAAAATCAAATTATATACTTTCAAGAAGCACAGATAACAGATGAGTATTTAGATTTTTGAAGCTCCTCTCCTTTTTAGCCCTACTATGTAATACCATAGTATAAAAAAATTTATCATTTCTAAATATTTTCCTTAATTAGTTAGCAATCCAAAGAATATAGATTAAATAATAAACCATAGCTTATAAACTAATATGGATACCACCATTTTTGTGTCTTATTCCCTCACAAAGCAGATAATGATGGGACTTTTCATAAAAGTGTCATATAACTGCTTTATTACATCACTGAAATATTTCAGGGGAGTAAGGTCCAAGGGGTATACATATAAATGTATGTCTGTTGATTTTTATGGAATACTAAATTCCACTTTCCACCTTGAACATCATGGAATTCTCTTGATAAACACTTCTGGCCTACATAATCCTGATAATAGTGAGTAAAGTAGGCATCCTTAGGGATGCCTCTCACTCACGCTCCCAACTGTCTCCCAAAAGAATTTAAAGTATCCCATATGCTTAAAATTTTAAATCATTCTAGAAAAGCATTCTTTCATCACATAGGAATCTAAACCTTATTTTTAAAGATATAACATTTAAACCTAAAGAGAGAAATACCTTTGATTTGCACTTTCAGAATGGAGTATCACACATGGAACTAAATCATAAGGTCAATGAAGGTAAGGCCTTCATTTATTCAAAATTTACTCAATTTTATAATGCCTGGTATACAACCTATATCCAAGAAATGTTTATTGAGTAAATGTATGAATGAATGTATGAATGAATCCTTAAATAAGAGGAAAGAATGAGAGAAAGGGGAAAAGCACACGATTTTTAGTATTTCATTTCTGCTTTTGGGCAGTCTGCATAGAGAAGCAGCATAATAACTAGTAAATAAAGTTACTTATCTCTAGTCACAATGGATACTCTTCTGTGTCAAGGAGGAAAAGAAAACAATGCTGCAAGGATGATACATCTCAACATGCCAGGCTTTCCTACTCAGGGAAGCAGTAATTTATAGCTTTCTGAAAGATCATATATTTAAGGCGGTTTTTTAAATTTTTTTATTTTTTATAAACATATAATGTATTTTTATCCCCAGGGGTACATGTCTGTGAATCACCAGGTTTACACACTTCACAGCACTAACTATAGCACATACCCTCCCCAATGTCCATTACCCCACCCACCTCTCCCGATCCTCCTCCCCACAGGAACCCTCAGTTTGTTTTGTGAGATTAAGAGTCACTTATGGATAAAGAAGATGTGGTATATATACACAATGGAATACTATGCAGCCATCAAAAGAAATGAAATCTTGCCATTTGCAACGATGTGGATGGAACTAGAGGGTATCATGCTTAGTGAAATAAGTCAATCGGAGAAAGACAACTATCATATGATCTCCCTGATATGAGGAAGTGGAGATGCAACATGGGGGGTTGGGGGGGTAGGAAAAGAAGAA
>PISX010008620.1:0-80842 GCA_004024625.1 Mellivora capensis
ATGGACCACATCTTCTTTATCCATTCGTCTGTTGAAGGGCATCTTGGTTCTTTCCAGTTTGGCGACCGTGGCCATTGCTGCTATAAACATTGGGGTACAGATGGCCCTTCTTTTCACCACATCTGTATCTTTGGGGTAAATACCCAGTAGCGCAATTGCAGGGTCATAGGGAAGCTCTATTTTTAACTTCTTGAGGAATATAACAGAAAACCCTTGTAATATGCCTAAGATGTTATCAATGGAATAGGAGGGGAGTGATGTTTGACACTTGCTAGTATGGGTCTTAGGACACTGGGCTCGTTCATTCCCCTTCCCATCAGGTTGTGGAACCCAAACCTGTGATTCAGGTTTGGTCAAACAGGTGATAACAAAGCCTTAGGTGAATCAACAAGACTGAAGACTGAAGGAAACTGCGTCCATATATAGCCATCTAGAGCAGGGTGCCCTGCTTAACTGGTACTACACAGGGGAATAATCTTCAATGTTTTTCAACCCACTGTATTTCTGGGTCTCTATTAAAGCAACTTAGCCTTCATGCCAATCAATTACACATCGTTTGACAACAGTGAAACAGTGAGAAACCTGACAGTGTAGGCTGGAAACATATTTGTTTACATCATGGCAAAATGTTGCTAAAACTTTCACCTGACACACTATCTGCTCTAAGGAAAGTGGTTGGAAAGAACAGGAGTATGGGTTCTCTTGGCAAATTTTAGCAAGGAATTCAATAAAGAGTCTTGGTCAGCCAAGATTTAGCTAGTTTGTATCAGAGATGTAAGGAAATGGAAAGAGTCCATATTTTTAGAAGCTCGTAAGTTAAAGACCAACTACTTTTGAACTCTTTGAAAATTTTCCTCAAAGACCCATCAAAATTTTCCTGCAAAACAAAGGGAGCCAGGTCTCTGGGTGTGGCTTTCCTATCTAAATCTGTAGTTTGACATAACCTCAAGGTAATCTTTACTAAAATGGAGAGATCAAGTTTAAGCTGAGAGGATAAAAAATAAAGCAGCTTAAAGAAATATGGCTGGAAAAGATGGTGAATATGGATATTAGCATATGAAACAGACTATAAAAAAATATACCAGAAGCCTACTAAGATTTTGGGGGAATTGGATTGCCAAAGAAATGACAAGCCTCTCCTGTAAAAGCTTGTTGTTCAACCCCAAACAAGTTCCTAATAGGGCAAATTTTCTAACATCTATTTTAGATTTGATCCTGTGAGTAATGGATAAGAAAGGATCTCCTATAATGCAAAGTTGAGTCCATAAAGGACATAGGAGTTAAAGAGAAAATTGGGTTAACCAGACAACTGACTTCACTTCCAGGGCAAAGTTTTATGATTTTCTACCTAGGATTTGATCATACTTATGCACTAGTGATCTCTGTGTTTCCCATTCTCTTTTCCAAGTGGGAATTTTATCATGGTTATCTTGTTTCTGCTCCATCTGCATATGGAGTGTGGGAGTGGGATGGGGCAGGGAGATTAGACAGATTTTTAAAATCATTTAGTTTATAGGTGCCTGAACTACAAAGGTCCCATAAAAACCCTGACCAAAGTTTCTGAAATTTGAGCTGTATTCAGGAACTGGATGGGACACTGAATTTCTCCTCTGAGGAAAGGTAAGGAAAAAGTAAATGCTTTACTTGTGGGAGGTAAGATGTCCAGATAGCTGGGCTCTGGCAGAGTGACCAGCTTGCCATCTGCCAATATCCATTATCAATTTCTCCAGTGTAATATGGAGATAACTGGCATGATTGAGCTCATTGCTGGCTAGTAGAGCACATTTCTTGGCCTTCCTTGTAGTTAACAATAACTATGTAACTATTCTAGCCAAAAGGAACATGAGCCATTTTTGGTTAGGGTCCCTTCTATGTTCTGTTTCTCATTCCCATTTGCTGACATCTAGTCTGAAGGTTGATTCAGCTCTGGCTGTGCCCTTGATGACAAAGGCCCAAGGACTGATGGAGTGGATAAGACTGAAGGAAACCGGGTTGCTACGTGATTCTCCCTAAATTGGATGGCTCACGCTGGGGTTAGTACATGAGAAAAGAGTGAACTTAGTTGCTCTGAAAGCCAGTGGAGTCTCTGTTGTAATAGTTTAGCCTGCACAAATACAACCCCACATTTCCCTGAAGGCAGCAGAATATGCCACCCTAAAACATAACACTTCGGCATAATGATTCTTTTCAGTTGAAGGCAACTGAGAAGCAGACAAGGAAAACTCTCTGCTCTCCCTCTATTTTGGCCAAAAATAGAACAAATTTGTAAAGGTGCTCCCTGCCCCCCACCTCCCACCACCACTATCAGGAAAGATAGACGTTAATCAATACAGACAGCTCTATACCCTTTTCAGCCCAGAGATGGCACCAGAGGAATCTACATAACAAATTTTGCTAAAGCTAGCCCTTAGCTCCCATCAGTTTCCCTCATATATTTACCTGTCCATAATTTGCCACCTCAAAACTCAAAGTCCTTTTCCTTTGTCTTCTCACTTCTCTAAAAATGTGTTCTTTTGTTAAGATGCTATACAAGTCGGGGCTCTATCTACTCATTTCTGAGGGCTCCCCTGTATATACATGGTGCACACGCCAATCAACTTCTGTTTGTTTCTCTCTTGTTAACCAGTCTTTCCTCAGTGTAACTTACGGGGCCCCAGGCAGAGTACTTAAAAGGATGGAGGGAAAGATGTTTCTCCTTTCCTATATGCCACTCATAAGGAACTTGGCTTATTAGCACTTTGCTGAAGAAGATACGGAAATAATGGTCAAGTGTAACTTTGTAGCAAAGGATGAGCATAGAATATAGCTATAAACAGAAAGTTAGATTTATTTATTTTTGTCAATGTTCTTTGTCCAGGGCTCTCATGGGAACTTTCACTGGCATTTTTCACTTAGTCCCCAAACTCCTAAAAAAAACTATAATACCCTAATCTCCAAGTCCAATATCTCAGCACTCACATTACTTTTTTAATTAAGCAATTTCAACTTTATTTTTTTTCATTTTTTCTTTTTTTAATTTAAATTCAATTAATTAACGTATAGTGTGTTACTGGTTTCAGAGAGAGTGTTCCGTGATTCATCAGTTTTATATAATACCCAGTACTCATTACATCATGCGCCCTCCTTAATGTCCATTACCCTGCTACCCCATCTCCCCAACCCTCTCTGCTCCAGCAACCCTCGTTTTTTTTCCCCTGTAGTTAAGAGTCTCACTGTTTGTCTCTCTCTCTGGTTTCCCTGTTTTGTTTCTTAAATTCCACATATGAGTGAGGCCATATGATAATTGTCTTTCTCTGCTTGACTTACTTCACTTAGCATAATATCCTCTAGTTCTATCCACGTTATTGCAAATGGCAAGATTTCCTTTTTTGACTGCTGAATAGTATTCTATTGTAAATACATACCACATTTTCTTTATCCACTCATCCGTCAATGGACGTCTAGGTTCTTTCCATAGTTTGACTATTGTGGACATTGCTGCTATAAACATTGGGGTGCAGGTGCCCCTTTGGATCACTACATTAGTATCTTAGGGGCAAATACCCAGTAGTTGAATTGCTAGGTCAAAAGGAAGCTCTATTTTAAACTCCCTGAGGAACCTCCATGCTGTCTTCCAGAGTGGCTGCACCAGCTTGCATTCCCACCAACAGCGTAGGAGGGTTCCCCTTTCTCTGCATCCTCACCAGCATCTGTCTTTTCCTGATTTGTTAATTTTAGCCATTCTGACTGGTGTGAGTTAGTATCTCATTGTCAGCATTTATACTCTGTGCTTCTTCATGGTGTTTGACTCTCCTGACCACCTTTTCCTTTCTGAAACGTTTCGCTCCTCCTTTTGTGTTATTTTGGTCTTCTGACAAAACTACATAGCAGTCTCTATGATGGACCTTCTGCTCAGCCCTTCAACAAAGATATTTCTCAAAGGTTAGTTCTTAACTCTCTCCTCTATCCTTATACCATATGTTCGAATTTTCCCTCCAGAGACACCAGTTCTAAAGTTCATCCCCAAATCTATTTCTCTGACTCTGACCATCACTTTTGGGCACAATCTTGCACTTTAGACTGCCTGGCCTATACTGCCATAGAGGTGTTTTTCCAGAAGATCAAACATACAAACTTATACATTTAAAAGATATATTTTAAGCATCCATTAAATATTAAGCATTGTGCTAGGCGATACAACTATAATGACAAGTAAAAAGGATAAGCTCCTCTATTCAAATTTATATTCTATTGAGTAAGGGTCAAAACTAAATGGTTTGGGTTTGGAGGAGGAGCTGCAAGAGCATAAACTTGAACAAAGGCCCTGTGGCAGAAGGGATGGAAATTTCAAGGAACAACAGGATGGTTTTAGCAGAAGGGAGAAAATAATGTAGGTTTTAAAATAATAAAATATTCAATTATAATCAACATACACTGTTGTTATTAGTATCAGGTGTATAATATAATGATTCAACAATTTTATACATTACTCAGTGCTTATCATGATAAGTGTACTCTGAATTCCCTTCACCTATTTCACCCATCCCCTAATCCAACTCCCATTTGACAACCACCAGTCCCCTGCATTTAAGAGTTTGCTTTTTGATATCTTTTTTTAGTTTATTCGTTTATCTCTTAAATTCCACATATGAGTAAAATCATGTGGTATTTTTCTTTCTCTGACTGACTTATTTCTCATAGCATAATACACTCTAGCTCCATCCACGTTATTGCAAATGGCAAGATTTCATTCTTTTTTATGGTTGAGTAATATTCCTGTGTGTGTGTGTGTGTGTGTGTGTGTGTGTGTGTATCATTCATATATATATATATACACACATATATATGAGAGATATACCCATTCATCTATCCAGGGACACTAAGGTTGCTTTCATATTTTGGCTATTGTAAATAGTGCTGCAATAACATGGGTGCATGTATCCTTTCAAATTAGTGTTTTATTTTCTTTGGACAAATACTCAGCAGTGGAATTACTGAGAAACTTCCATACTGTTTTCCATAATGGCTGTACCACTTTTCATTCCCACCAACAGTGCCAAGAAATGTAAGGTTTAAGAAGCAAATACAGGACTGATCATGCAGGGCTTGCAAACTATGTTAAGAAAAAAAAGATTTGCTCTTCATATTGAAAAAGTAACAAAAGTTGCTTGAGATACTTTATACAGACTTGATCATGTTTACCTTGAAAAAGATCATCACTCTGACTCTGAGGAATGGATCCAGTGTTTGAAGAGAAGCAGTTTCTTTTTAACTTACCAGTTAAAAAGAAATGCTGTGAGGGATATTTAGTAGGTAAAATACACCGGATTTGGTGAGAATTGACTAGGGGGTATTATTGCTAGGTTTCTGAGCTTGAATAATTGAACAGATGGTGGTACTCTTCACTGAGACAGGGAATGTTGGAACGGGAGCATGCTTAAGAGGGAAGATAGATGTTAAACAGACAATTAGATACATAGGTTTATACCTTCCAGTAGAGGTCTGGGGTGGAGATGTGAATTTGTAATTTTATATGGTAATTAAAACAAGGATGTGGATGAGATTTCCTAGAATAAGAGTATATAAGAGAGAAGGACAGAGGCCAAGAGAAGAAGTCCAAAATTTAATGGTTAATTAGAGAAGACTGAGCTAGCAAATATGACTTAGGAGTGGCCAGAATAATAGGATGAAAATAAGGAGAAAACAATATTTTAAGAAAGACTGTATTATGAACTAAATGTTTGTGTCACCCCAAAATTCATACGTTGATATCCTTGTCCCTAATGTCATATTATTGGGCTGTGGGGTCTTTGGGAGGTGAGCAGGATGTGAGGGTGAGGTCCTCATGAATGAGATAAGTGGCCTTATAAGAAGGACACCAAAGAGCTCTCTCACTCTATGTGAAGACACATTGAGAAGATGACCATCTGCAAAACAGGAAGAGAGCTTGGTACCAGGACCCAAATCTGCCAGCACCTGGGTTGGCTTGGGTTTCCCAGGCTCCAACACTCTGAGAAATGTCTGTTTCTTAAGCCACCCAATGTAGGATATCCTGTTGTAGCAGCCCGAAACAAGAGAAAACAAAGAGAACGCTCAACATTGCTGCATGCAGCTGAAGAGATCAAGTACAAGGTCCAAAATAGTCACTGGATTTAGTGAAGCAGAGGTCTCTTATGATAGAATTGTTTAAATGAAATAATGGGGGGTGGCTGGGTGGCTTAGTGGGTTAAGCCTCTGCTTTCAGGTCAGGTCATGATCTCAGGGTCCTGGGATCGAGCCCCACATTGGGCTCTCTGCTTCCCCCTCTCCCTGCCTACCTCTCTGCCTACTTGTGATCTCTCTCTTTGTCAAATAAATAAATAAAATCTTAAAAAAAAAAGAAAAAAAAGAATTGTTTAAATGAAATAATGGGTTGGAAGCCAGATTACAGGCCTGAAAAGTGGGTCAAAGAGAATGAAAGAGGATGTTTAGTATATATGACTCTGTGAAAGAAGAACAGATAGGGCAGAGGCTAGGGAAAAGAAAGGAGATACAGGGCTCAGGGATATTGTGTTTTAATGAGAATTAGTTGAACATATTTAAATAAGAATGGAAAATATTCAATTAGGAGAGATAGGTTGAATTCATGATAAAGCATGTTTTATGAGTTGGCTATGCTTTCAGTCCTTGCCTTCTATCCTTCCTTAGGATTCTCATATTACCTTAGAAAGGAGCTTTCCTTTTATAACAGAAGTATGGCTACAGTTGAAGGTAATGAGATATGCTTGTAGAAGTAGACTGAGAGGGTTCTAATTTGATGGTTTTATTTTTATGTAAAGTAAGACATAAAGCTATTTCCTGAGAAAAAAGCTATTCTGTAAATGTGTGTGTATGTATGTTTGGGGAGAGGGGAGTTAGTTGGAGGATTCAAGAGACTAGGGAAACGCAGAAAAGTATTTCAGCTATCTACCATTGCATAACGAAACAGCTCAAAATTTAGTGTTTTTTTTTTTTTTTTTATGCTCATAAACTTCATGGACAGAATACAGTGGGGATACCTTGTCTCTATTCCCTGATGTTGGGGGCTTCAACCAGAAATACATGAAGGCTGAGGGTAACTCAAAGTCTAGCACCTGTTATCATCTGGAAGATAACATATTTACATATCTGGTAGTTGATACCGGCCTTTTGCAGAGACCTCAGCTGAGTATGTAAACTGGAACACCTACAGGGGCCCATTTCACAGGCCTGATCTTACAATATGGTGGCTGGATTCTAAGAATGTCTCCAAAGACAGGACATGGAAGCTGCTGGTTTCAAAAGCCTGGCTCTGGAAACTGGCACTGCATCACTCCTATTACATTCTGTTGGTCAAGGAGTGCATACACAAAGAGAAGAAATATAGACCTCACCTCTCATTGAGAGAAGTATCAAAGAATTTGGGAGCTATTTAAAGAAATGGAAATAGGAAAGTCTGGAATAGGTGTTTTGGTGAGTAGAAGATGGGGTACAAGGCAGAAGTGCAGAAGGAGTGTGAATAGCCTTATTTTTCATGGCCTTTTCCTATTTTCCAACCTTATATTGAACCCTTGATGTTTCTTCCCTTCTAGGTAGCTGCTTTTGTTGAACCTGCTTTTATGGTAACAGGATTCATAAAGTCGGACTCAATACTCATTGACAGAAATCATGTTAAATACTTATAGCTGTCATATTTGCTTGTTTTCTTTGAATTCCAGTCCTCTCTTTTTACAATGTTTTATTTATTTTTTTGTTGTAGAGTACTGCCACTTTCCTTTAAGGGACAGAGGTTCAAACAAATATATAATATACGATTTCCCTTCACTATAGAATTGCCTTATCTCCAACCATGTTTGTTGAAAAGCTTTCAAATTTCAGCTCAAATAAATCACTTCTATGAAGCTTAACTTATTTTATTCTTTGTTGGTGCTCCCAAATTACTTGGTTTGTGTTTTTAATTACCTGGGCCAACTGTCCTCAAATGTATTTATGCAATATAATTAGCTATGGGTCATTTAAAAAAATGTGCTCCCCCACAAATGCACACTCCCAAATCTACTGAAACATATCTCGGGGATATAATGATCACCAATTATTTAATCATTGATCAATTGACTAACATTTGTATTTATGTCTTTAGATCCATTAGGTTCTTGAATCCTTAGGGTCAGAGACCATGTTTTATTTCATATCCTCTCTAGTGTTTAGTATAGTGCTTGGCACATGGGAGATGTTCAACAGATTTTTAAGAGTTTGTATCTATCTTCTCTTGGGATTATTGACATCTAGAGTCTTCCAAGGTGCTGTTCTTTTTCTCTTGGATTTCTACCAGATGCCACCTGATGCTGTTCTTGTTTTTCTAACCAGCCATCTGGAACCTGATGATCACAAACGATAACAACAATAAACAATCTATATGGATGTACATTCGAGTTAGTAAAACTGACTATAAAAACAGGTTGGTATTTGGTTTGCATTTGTGTGAACTCTTATATAGTCAGAGGATCAAAGAAATTTCATATTTTTTAAATGTTAAAGGTACTATTTTTTTTATGTCTTTAGGGTAACAGTGGCATATATCATGAGACTAAATGAAATTTCCAGGGATTACGTGGTATGTGTTGCTTTGTTTTCTCTTTTTTTATGGTGCAGCAGAAAAGGAAACAGAAAGGTCTTATAATCTCAGAAAGGCAGTTTAAGCACTTAGTCTCCTGAGACTCTGCTCAATCTGCTTTGTGGAGAGAATTTAACACTGGCTCTGGCTGAGAATCAGACAATATGGAATTGAACATTTTTTTCCTCCAATTGCAATCCAGTAACCACTAAACAACTGGATTATGATTTCAATGCAGTGGTTTGAAATAATTGATTTAATAGGGCAATAGTTGACTACCCTGCTAAGTATGTGTGTTATATGTGGAAAGCAGTTTTTCTCCTACTGCATACTTGTCTAATATGGCTTACAATTGTAGCCACAGTCCTTTATCTTTCCCCCTTAAGGCTTTGTTCGCAGTTCCTTTAAATGCCAGGCACTTGTGCTAAAAATAGCTGTTCCATTTTCTTGTGACTTCTCCTAGGTTAGTCTGCCTGCTTCCCTTGCTTCCCAGGAGGCCATAGCCACATTAAGGTTTTGTTAGCAAGTCTTTGTATTATTTCTTCTCCCCTCCAACTGCAGATGACCCACATCGTACTTCCTCTACAGGGCTGCATGCCATGTTCCTGAATAGTATCCCGTAGAGTGGATGGCGGCGGCAGCGTTCAGCTGCAGTGCTAGGGACTCTGAGGGAGTGGGCACCAGAGTAAACATTTCAAGTGGAAAAGGTCAGCTGAGGAAGTAGTCTCTTCTAATCTTTTTATAAGTTTGAGGGGCCTTGCTAGAGAAATCAGTGTGCAACACCAGGTGAAAAGGAAGCCAAAACAATGGAAGGTTACCGGACAAAGGGACAGGAAGAGGCTTGGAAGAAATGGTCCTGATTCTAGGATGTCTGTGTTTTTTCATATTTCAATATTGCAGATGTTCAGATGTATCTAACAATTACTAGGGGCATTTAATAGAGTTTTGGTGTTTCTTCTCTCCCGTGGATATCCCACCCCCATGAAACAAGACAATATGGGGAAGGTGTGACTCTTGCAGTGAATGGCATCTAGAATTGAGGAAAGAATATATTCACCAAGGTAAATTTACCCAATTCCAGGGTTTACCCCCAATCTTGTGAACTAAGAATTCCAATTTGCAAGCACACAAAAGCACATTTTCCTAGGAAAAGTCCAATATTTACTTGGCTTACGAAGACTGAAGAATAAATTTAGACTGTCCACTAAACAGACACAAAGGGAGGAATAGAGGAATGTTCTTATCTGCATGGCCATCTAGTTCCCCTCCAACAGGTGGATTCTTACTCAAAAGACTCATTTTTTTTAAAAGATTTTATTTATTTATTTGACAGGCAGAGATTACAAATAGGCAGAGAGGCAGGTAGAGAGAGAGGAGGAAGCAGGCTCCCTACTGAGCAGAGAGCCTGCTGAGGGCTCGATCCTAGGACCCTGGGATCATGACCTGAGCCGAAGGCAAGAGGCTTTAACCCACTGAGCCACCCAGGCACCCCAGAAGACTCATTTTAATCAAAGACTGCTTTGTTAGTCCAGGTAGCTTGAAAAGTTCTTGTCCACGATAGGGATAACTTTGCCAACAGGCCCAAAATATTCATTTTTCTTTGTGATTTTCTCTTTTTGTAATGTTCCTTTGCAGGTACCTCTAGTATCCCTTTCTGATGATTCTGGTTTTTTGTTTGTTTTTTTCTATTTTCTCTTGGTAATCTAGGTAAGTAGTATTTTTTTAATACCCCCCTTTATATTATTTATTTATTTATTTATTTTTTAAAAAAGATTTTATTTATTTATTTGACAGACAGAGATCACAAGTAGGCAGAGAGGCAGGCAGAGAGAGACGGAGAAGCAGGCTCCCTGATGAACAGAGAGCCCAATGCAGGGCTCGATCCCAGGACCCTGGGATTGTGACCTGACCGAAGGCAGAGGCTTTAACCCACTGAGCCACCCAGGTGCCCCATACCCAGCCCTCTTTTTTTAAAGGAGAATTTTATTTTATTTTATTTTTATTTTTTAAATATTTTATTTATTTATTCATGAGAGACAGAGAAAGAGGCAGAGGCAGAGGGAGAAGCAGGCTCCCCAAGGAGCAGGGAGCATGATGTGGGACCTGATCCCAGGACCCCAGGATCATGACCTGAGCTGAAGGCAGACGCTTAACCATCTGAACCACCGTGTACACTTATGGAGAATTTAAAAAGCTCTGGGTAGAATGATTCTACCCTTAGCTATTAACATTCTTAAAGCACGCTCTAAGAAGGACTTGGAAAGCTGCACTAGATACATACCTATAAATCTATATCTGTATCTATCCATATCTATATATAGGAATATATTTTCACTTTATACTTAGAATTATAGGCTTGAGAGATACTTGGTCTCTTTAGGGTATCAACTGTATAACATTACTGACTCTCAATCTTGGCTTCAAATGACCTGGCCACAGCACACTCTCCCCTCACTCCCTTTCCAGCTGGAGAGTAATTTTTATATATTAAATGTTACTGGCCATATAGACCATTTTGTGTCACTTCCTTTATCTATATAAAGTTTATAAGATTCACCAATGTTTTTGAAGATGCCTGTAGATTGTTAAATCTCATTGTGTTTAGGGTAGCATTATATGAATATGCCACAATTTATTTACCCATTCTACTGTTGGTGGACGTTTGAGTGGTTTCCAGTTTTTGGCTACTGTGAATGCTGTTATGAACAGTCTCATACACGCCTTTTGGAGATCACATGTACACACTTCTGTTAGGTATATACCAAAGAACATATAGCTGGTGGATTATACGTTATGCCTATATTCAGGCTAAGTGTTTACAGAGTATTTTCTGTAAATGAACATCAGACCACATGACTCACCCGCTGAACCCCTCACTGGCTTTCTTTAATGCTGTGAAAAAACTGTGCTCCACGCTATAAAGCCTGTATGACTACCCTGTAACTAATTCTCTAGCTTTAACTCATGCTACTCTCTCTCATGTTTGCTCCCGTTCATTTATTTTTCTAGATGTATGTTTTCTGCTTTACTCTCTGTTTGAAATGTTCTTATTATCCATGCCGCCTGCTCACACATGCACAAGTCCACACAGCTCAGCTCCTAATAAGGAGCTCTTTCTCATTCTTCAAATGTCACCTTCTTGGAGAAGCCTTCTCTGATTATGTTTATCTAAGTAAGTAGCTCTACTTTATCTCAGCAAGTATCTCCATTTAATTTTAATTCTATCAAATGTCTTCAGAGCATTTATGATAATTTTTTTAAAAGATTTTATTTATTTATTTGACAGACAGAGATCACATGCAGGCAGAGAGGCAGGCAGAGAGAGAGGAGGAAGCAGGCTCCATGCTGAGCAGAGAGCCCGATGTGGGGCTTGATCCCAGGACCCTGAGATCATGACCTGAGCTGAAGGTAGAGGCTTTAACCCACTGAGCCACCCAGGCACCCCCATTTATGATAAATTTGAAAGTACATACAAATTTTCATTTCTTGTTCATCTGTTTCTTCTTCTAGCCTTATGGTACTTTAAAAAAAAAAGTCCATCGGGAACCTGGGTAGCTCAGTTGGTTAAGTGTCTGCGTCCAGCTCAGGTCATGATCCCAGGGTCCTGAGATCAAGTCCCAGGTCAGACTCCCTACTCAGTGGGGAATCTGCTTCTCCCTCTCCCTCTATGCCTCCTCTCTGCTCATGACCTCTCTCTCTCAAAAATATAAATAAAATCCTTTTAGTATATGTGCTGCCAAAGTGAGCACAATAAATAAAATCTTTTAAAAAATCAATTTTTATGCCCTATTTTCACATTTCCTGGTTATTATTAGGTTGATGGGGATCCTGATCTTGGTATTTTTTAAAAGCCTCTCACACTGGCCATTGTTTTCTAGAGTATGTAATATGTAACATGCACATTATTATAAATATTAGAAGTAGGATATAACAACTTTTATGGATCGATATATGCAATCCAAAATATTTGGAGGCCCCTGGACCAGCCCATATAACACTTCATTTTACAAGTTAAGGAAGTATGTTACAGAGAATCTCTGAGAATATGTGCAGTATTATACAACTGGTTACTGCTACAGCTAGGACTACTCTAATTTCCAATTCCATTGCACTTCTACTGCAATGCAAACTCTGGGTGTAGCATTTTGTAATTATTTGTGTGTGTCTGTCTCCCTCACTGGACTCTAACAACTGGGACTGTGTCCTCTTGCATTCTCCATAGTACCTATTACAAATAATTCCTTGCTTATAGCAGATTGTCAATAAATGTGTTGAGAGCAAATAATACAACCATTTCAATCATTTAAAGAACACCAATATAATATGCTTCACTGAGCTGTTTCTGACATTTTATCCTTGAGCACTGACATTTCATTATTTCAGAATCTTTTTTCTTTGCACAATAAAGGGCTGAATCAATTTTAGAGCCTTGAAGCCAGAGGTTTGAGGTTCCTTGAAAGTACATTACCCTTTCTGGAGTATTAAAATCAGTAAAAGTAGAGATTATGTTGGTCTATGATTGGACTTATAATCAGTCACTGTCATAAAACAAAGAGTGTTCTCAATCAGGAAGAATTTCTGGTTATTTCAATAACTATGTTACTATATATTCATTGTATAGTGCAATAGTTTCTGATGATTTGTGTTTAATAAAAAAGAAAAACAATAAATTGAAATTCTCAAAATGCTGTCAAATTAATGAGGTAGTTCTAGATGGTAGAAAATTTTGATCTGGCCTCTTTCCCAAAAAAGTAAAAATATTGTCAAGAAAATCCAAGAAATTTTGTGGCTGAGAATATACAATGAGCTACCTTCTCTTATCTGGTATAGAGGTTGTGTTTCTAAGAAGTAATTTTTTTTTTCATTTTTTAATTTTTTTTTGTGGTTTTTTTTTTTTTCTAAGAAGTAATTTTTATCTGGCAAGATTAAGCTCTCTTAGAAAATAAAAGGTGGGGAAAATAACTAAAATAACATTAGGAGCTTTTTAAAAAAGTCCCTAGTAAAAAAAATTCAAGAAAGAACACATTTCATCAGTACAATAATCTCTTACAGAATCATCATCTTTAATTGATCAAGAAACACTGATGTTGGCTTGATGATCTGCTGAGGCTATAGGTTTTGTTTTATATGAAATGTGCTTCCTTTACAATTTTCCAAGCCAGCTGTTGCTGGCTTGAAATGCAATGTCTTATGCTCTTATATTCTTGTTTTGTTCTTGCAAGTCTTGGGAGAATGCTAAACTCCTCACAAATTATCGTGGTGTTCAAAGGCATGCTTTCTTGGCTTGGTCTTCTGGCCATATACTGAAGGACTTAATTATAAACAAATGTCCCTGTACTACTACTCAGACTTGCTCTCCTGAGAAGCAGGGGTGGGGTCTGGGTGTGCAGTGTGCTCTGAGGAGAAAATTTAAACATGTGGAATGACAATAATAAAACCAAATGCCTCAAAACCACTATTGCAAAGAGATTAGGATACTTACATAGTTATATAGTAACATGTCTTCCTTTGTATACTTAAGGTTCTTAAAGTCAGTATTTTTTTATCTTTATATTCTTAGCTTTTTCTTTTCAGAGTGTTGAGTGACTAGTCAGGTAATGCTTATCATGCATTTGTTGGATGATTTGTGAATATGATGTTGTGGGATTTATCATATAGTAATAGCCCCTTTACAAATCACCTTTTTTCTGTAGCTTTTACAGAGTAATACCAGAAAGCAAATTTATTTTTCCCCCTATAAGTTGGATTTTACTTGGTATAACTAATTTATCCACTGAATGAAATTTATGCCAAGACCCACAACTTCTTTGCTGCACGCAGGTACTAGGATGTTCTTTGGTCAGTAACTTAAATACTCAGGTACAATGATAGTTAAACTTCAATTTCAATTACATTTAAAAAGGTCTTCCTATTGAGGGAAGGGGTGTGGTCAGGAGGGAGGGAATGAGGAAAGTAGATCTAGATTCTGGTCTAGTGTTAGTTTCTTCCAGTTCTGGCTCAAGTTTAAAGCTGATTCTTTTTTTCATGATCCCTTTCCTGGATCTTCAAAGGCCCTTGTTTACTCCATCTCTTAGAATTTCTCACCAGTACTTTCCTTGACCCAGACTAATACTTCTTTGCTACTGCTAGTCACTTCATGGTAAATCATTTCATGTCCTATGCCTCATGTGTTTTTGTAAGACATGTCATGCATTGCAGCCACTCCTCCTTCATTTTATCAATCTTTATATTTTCCAAGTCAGATACTGAATTATTAAGTATCCTAAATGAGATTTTTAAAAAAGATTTATTTATTTGAGAGAAAGAGAACCAGTGAGCATACACAGGAGGGAGGGACAGAGGGAGAGGGAGAGAGAGTCTCAAGCAGACTCCCCACTGAGCCTGGAGCCTGAGATCATGAACTGAGCCAACACCAAGAGTCAGATGCTTAACTAACTGAGCCATCCAGGTGCCCCTCAATCTTCTTTGAAGTTCCTCTTCACTTGAGGTGATAAGGGGAGTTCTGAGGGTAAACAACTAGTTTACCCACAATTTTTCTGATTATAGCATGGTAATTCCTCATTCCCTGGAGGTCTCACCCTGGGATGCAAAAAGTCCTGGTTTTCTGCAGCAGACATGGAAGGTTGGGGGGAAAGCACAAAAGCCACATGGTAGCTCCCAAATAGGGACTAAACACAACATTGTTTTCAGTGTTATAGATTATTCATCTTCCATGACTGCTGTCACTATCATGATTTGTGGTGCACAAAAATGCATTATCTATTACTGCATCCCTCCAAGGGATATAGCTTAAGTGTTGACAAAGACTCTCTCCTTTTTTTTATTTTATTTTATTTATTTATTTGAGAGAGAGAGAGAGCATGCATGTACAAGGAAGGGGAGTGGCAGGCAAAGGGAGAGGGAGAAGCAAGCTCTCCACTGAGCAGAGAGCCTGACACGGGGCTCAACCCCAGGACCCTGAGATCATGAACCAAGCCAAAGAAGTTGGTTAATCAACTGAGCCACTCAGGTGCCCCACAAAGACTCTCTCCTTGACCAAACTTTAATCAGCCTCCCACTGAACATACTTCTGAGTAGGCCTCAAGTATAACTGGGCTGCAGACTCAACACAGATGATTTCATCTACATCCCAAACTAAGAGATTTGAACAACACTAGCATAGTTCCTGACAGCTGAAGGCCATGTCCCTAAGATGATGACTCCAGCCCCCTGAAAAACCTGTGAGAGAAAGCTCAGCACTGCCAGAAGACTTTACTTCCATTCTGCCAACACCTGACTATAGGTTCTTGACTCCCTTTTCTTAGAAGCATTTACTTTTTAAAAACTTGCATTTGTAGGCCATTTCTCTGTCCTTTCAAGATGTAACTTTTACAACCCAGGAATGTCTTTCTCAAGGACCAGGGGATCATCCCTTTGAAATGTAATAATCATAAAAGACCTCAGCGTGAGGCAGGAATCTATCAAAATCCTAGAGGACAACATAGGCAGTAACCTCTTCGACATTGGCCACAACAACTTCTTTCAAGACATGTCTCCAAAGGCAAAGGAAACAAAAGCAAAAATGAACTTTTGGGACTTCATCAAGATCAAAAGCTTCTGGACAGCAGAAGAAACAGTCAACAAGACAAAGAGGCAACCCACAGAATGCAGGAAGATATTTGTAAATGACACTATAGACAAAGGGCTATCCAAGATCTATAAAGAACTCCTCAAACTTAACACACACAAAACAGATAATCACGTCAAGAAATGGGCAGAAGACATGAACAGACAATTCTCCAAAGAAGACATACAAATGGCTAACATACATGAAAAAATGTTCATCATCATTAGCCATCAGGGAGATTCAAATCAAAACCACATTGAGATACCACCTTACACCAGTTAGAATGGCCAAAATTAACAAGACAGTAAACAACAAGTGTTGGAGAGGATATGGAGAAAGGGGAACCCTCTTACAGTGTTGGTGGGAATGCAAGTTGGTGCAGCCACTTTGGAAAACAGTGTGGAGATTCCTTAAGAAATTAAAAATAGAGCTACCCTATGACCCTGCAATTGCACTATTGGGTATTTACCCCAAAGATACGGATGTAGTGAAAAGAAGGGCCATCTGTACCCCAATGTTCATAGCAGGAATGGCCACAGTCACCAAACTGTGGAAAGAACCAAGATGCCCTTCAACGGAAGAATGGATAAAGAAGATATGGTCCATGTTTACAATGTAATATTATGTCTCCATCAGAAAGGATGAATGCCCACTTTTGTATCAACATGGATGGGACTGGAGGAGATTATGCTAAGTCAAATAAGCAGAGAGAGTCAATTATCATATGGTTTTACTTACTTGTAGAGCATAAGGAATAACACGGAGGACATTAGGAGAAGGAAAGGAAAAGTGAATTGGGGGAAATTGGAGGGGGAGGTGAACCATGAGAGACTGTGGACTCTGAGGAACAAACTGAGGGTTTTGGAGGGGGTGGGTGGGGGATTGGGTGAGCCAGGTGGTGGGTATTAAAGAGGGCATGTACTGCATGGAGCACTGGGTGTGGTGCATAAACAATGAATCTTGGAACTCTGAAAAAAATAATAAAATAAAAATTTCAAATAAAATAAAAAAGAATCTAAAACAGAAAAAAAATGTAATCATCAGGAAAGATAGTGTCTCTGCCTCCCAGTCTCTGGGATTATAACTTCAGTAAGTAAACAGATGGCTTAGTCACATTGACTGTCCCTTTAACAACCTTCAGAAGTTTCCTTTATCACACCCCAATATTAAAAAAGCCTTCTAATTTTTGTTTCAGCAGAGCTGTGCTCAATTTAGATTGTAGTTCATCCCCTACTATAGTAGTACTGAATAAAATGTGTCTTGCTACCTTTAACTAATGCTCAGTTTTCTCTTTGCAGGCATGCAATTTAGGTGTGCCATAATTATGGGTACTAACAATCCATCTTTGACTGTAGATTAATTAACTGTGCTTTGCATTGATAGAAGTAGTTTAAATGTTACAGTTGTAAATATTGTCACCATATTTTCTAGGGGCTCAGTTCATGAAAATGATAATGATTACAATTCCAATCCCAGTATAACCCACACATCACTGAAAGTGAGCAACTGTTATTTCGGTGATGGATAGAAGGACGTATATGACTAGATTTAGGATGTAAATAACTAAAACAGAGCATACTGCACAACATGCAGAAAAGAATTGGGGATAAGAGTATGGTGGAGAAGAGAATATGAAAGCAAACAAGGAAGCAAACAAGGAGACTGACTCTCACAAGTATGGGATGAGCTGTGCAACTACTTCTACATCAACTAAACACTTTTTCATTGCCAAAAAGATGCCAAAGCTTAGTAGAAAATACCTGCCAATGAATTAGCTTAGGTAAACCACAAAAACAAATACTTAGAGTACTGTTCCCTTGACTATTGTATGAAACCAAGTGAAGCCACATTTGCAGAGGTTTCAACTAAAATGTCCTATGGTTGAACAAAAAGGAAAATTTAAATAACAGGTGTTTTGACCCCTTACAGTGTAGAGCTAATTCTGTCAGATACTACCAAGAATTATGCTTTCTCTAGTATTTCACATAATATGTTGAACTACAGCAAGAAAAAATGTTCCTGCTAGCTCTTAGGTACTTTGATTTGAAAAATGGGACTTTCAAATTATCTCCTTAAAGGTTTTAATGAAACCACAGGAAATATGAAGTAAAAGATTATTGATACCTTGTCTAAATACAAACAAGAACTTGATCATTAATCTACATATTCCAAGGTAGAAATGTAAATTTTGGCAATTTCTTTTCAGTCTGTAAACTGCTTACTAAAATGAAAAGATCTTATCTGCTAAAAGTCCAGCACACCTTGTATACAACACTGATAAGAAAGGGTATGCTTTGCTTTCCTATGATATTGAAGCCATTACAAACGAAAGCTTTTGGTCACTTTTCAGTCTCTTCAAAATGTGCAGAAGCCATTGAGATTTTTGAGTATTTAGAAATGGAAGGAGATATCCCCCTTAGACATATACGTACAAGTACCCATCAGTGTTGTTGGCCATAGAGGAGATGTGAAAATGCTGGTCTGCTATAAAATTCCATTTTGAGGGGCATCAGGGTGGCTCGGTCAGTTAAGCAGCCTACTCTTGATTTTGACTTGAGTCATGATCTTAGGATTGTAAGATCTAGCCCTGCCTTGGGCTCTGCACTCAGCTTGAGTCTGCTTGTCCCTCTCTCTCCCCCGGCTTGTGCTCTCTCTCTCTCTCTCAAATAGATAATTTTTTTAATGAAATAAAATTAGATTTTGAAAGTGTGAGACAAGAAGAATGCCCTTCTTTAATTTGGACATACACCGAGGATAAGAAAGAAAAAGGATTATAAACAGAAATGTAGGTGGTGTTTTTCTAAAACTGTTTGATGATCTTTGAAGAGACATTAAGAAGCTTAGAAAAGAATGAACTGACTGCACCTGAGTTGTTCAATGCACTACGTAGGTTGCAACAAAAAGTGATACAGGAAAAAAAACAAAATGAATTTTTTAAAAAAATAATATTGCTTCAAAACTTCAAAATGAAGCCCCCAGTAGAAGATGGCCAAGTTAAATAGGAGTTTATTGATTCCTTTATTAAAACTGTAACTTAATTGGTATTCAACTTTGATATCATAAATTCAAGTTATCTCTATGGTTTAAAACCATTTTTCTGGAGAAACAGAGGTTTAACTTGCGATGATGTCCAGTGTGCTTATGAGTGTTTGAAATGAAGGGCATTTTAGACATGGGCAGCCTGTATCATAAGTTTATAGAAGTAAAGGACTCAATTGATAAACCAAAACAAATAGATACAAAGTGGATGGACAGTGTTGGGAGAGCTGGAAATTAATTTCACAGAAGTCTAAAATCCTGCTGTTGCTGGTAAGCAAAATCTTAAGTATTCCATGCTCAAATGCTTTTGTCAAGAGGATATTTAGTTTGATGTCCTCACATTAGATTGATGCCAGGAATCAGTGGAATGTGGGCTTGATAAGACAGAGCGGCAAGTCAAAGTGAATTTTACATTTGACACTATTTTCACCGCTACATATGAGAGAAGGATGAATGTCCCAAAGGCCACAGGCAGCTCAGAAAAATACTGGAAAAAGAAACAAAGAGTAAAAATCCTATAGTATCATGGGACAGAGAGGAACAGTTAGTTTTTTATAAATATAGATCTAAGCGGGATCTTGTAGGACTAAGTTCTACAACCTTGTGATTACTTTAGGCCCATCTGGATAATCTAGGATAATCTTCTTATTTTAAGGTCAATTGATTAGCAACCTTAATTCTATGCTGTCTTAATTCCTATTTTCTATGTAATGTAACATATTTTCAGTTTCTTAGGATTAGGACATGGACATCTTTGGGGAGACATTATTATGTTGCTTATCTCTATGTACTATGATCAGCCTTGATTAACATGCATACCACAATGATTAGTAAAAATAGGTACAATGACTGATAGCTCCAATAAGCATTCTTATTATTTAATTAAGATGAAAATTTCCCTTAAAGAAAGTCTTTGGGCGGCTAAAATATTTTCCTACCATAACCACATCTGAATTCAAATTCTTACCACATTCAAATTCTTACTCCTACTTTTTGAGTAAAAATTGTGTTTATTAGTGTATGTAAGTAGTAACTGTGATCCATGTTATCATACTTTACACTGCATTTTAAATAATATTTAACAACATATACGTTTATTTTACTGTTAATTTTTATAGCAACTGTCTTTACTGGTTATGTACCTCAGATGGTCAACAGATAATAAATTATTTGATAAATAAAATATATTGGCATAGCCTACTTCTGAAATTTGCCCAAAGAGTTTAGATATAACTTCTTTATGAGTATTTATTTCATGCTTATCATAACTTATAACTTTAAGTTTTATAATTATGCTTTCAAGTAAAAGTATTGATAATGCCCTCTCCATGCTTACAAAGTGTATTGGTTTGATAAGGCTGTATTTAGTTAGGGTTCTCCAGAGAAACAGAACAATAGGATGGAGACAGCTAGAGATAAACTTCATTGGTCAAACAGAATGCCACATAAAATCTACAACAAACGATGTCCAAGCACACAGCTGTCATCATCAAAGAGTCCAAAGTCCAAAAGAGAATATAGGTACTTCCTAAGTGTCCTTCATGAAAATAGAACCAAGGATGATAAAATTACTCGGAAATAATTGAGTATAAAATTATTTATGAATCATCAGAACATATATGCAAAATAAAGTTAAAGATATAGATCTGAGTCCAGATCAGGCCCAGCTAAAGTTACTAGCATTATTTCTTTTCTTTCTTACCCTGAAAATACTATGTCAATCAAAAAGGTGAGAGAGGTTGGTCATTCATGGAAACATTAAAAAAGCAGTTTTAGGGGCAAATGTTGGCAGTTACTATATAAGTCCAATCTGGGTAGAGGACACTTTGACCCAGGACTTGAATTGTCAGTTCTTCTGGCATGTGATACTGCTTTTGTTAATATGGATGCATCAGGTGTTGAGGCTCTGTTTTCACATTTAGATCTTTTAACTAACTCACGAATATCAGTAGGTCTTTTGACTGCCTTTGACTTCCTGAGTAGTTTGGCTACACGAACAAAACCTGTTGGCCAGAAAATGTACAGTGCTAAGCCTCTCACTGAACATATTTCTTGTTGGGAATTAGTAAACGGACACACTGGTTTACACATGAGAATCCTTGAGAGTTTTATTACTGACATGTGGTGTCCTTGGATTGGCCAATCACAGGACATGAAAAAGTCAAACTTCTGGGTCTTCATAAGGGTGAACTCTTTATCTTAATTCAGCAAAATAATGCCACTTATTAATGGCAAAATGATTAAAATAAAATTAAGTTAAATGTTAATTCAGTTAATAAAATTAATGTTAATTCGACAAAATAATGCCACTCTTTGTGGCTCTGCATGAGAAAGCCTTTATGGCAACCTCCAACCTCATTGTGCCATTTGCAGTTGAATTTCTAACGAGGTATCCTGATATTAGTATATTACATTTGGGAACCATCGGCAGATCGGGGTGTGTGTGTGTGTGTGTGTGTGTGTGTGTGTGTTTAGGAAGGAAAAGAGAATTTGGATGAGAACTTTAGGCAAGAACTCAAAGGCAAAGGGAATAGAAAAAGACAATATTAGCTAATATTTACATAGCATTTACTCTACGCCAAGCATTTTTCTAAGCATGTTCACATTTATCAACTTAATTCTTATAAAACTCCATGAAGTAGGTACCATCAACCTCCTTATTTTAAAGATAAAGTTGAGGCACTGAGAGGTTAAGTTAATTACCCATGGTAGAATAGGATTTGAGCCCAGGTGATCTGACTCTGAAGTCTGGGCTCTTAACTATTTAAATAACTACCATCATAGGACTATGTAAGAATTACAATTACTAGAAAGAGATCATGGAAATAGCATCTGGAATGACTGATTCCTGAGTCCTGAGAGTGATGATTTTATACCCCCCCTTCACTGGGGAAAGGCAGCTAACATCTGGAATATATACTGAGTGCCACTGCTATGGTCTGAATGTTTGTGTGCCCTTGCTCCAATTTATATGTTGCAACTTAATGCCTAATATGATGGTATTAGAAAGAGAGATCTTTGGAAGGAGATTAGCACTTATAAAAGAGATTAGAGCCTTTGTAAAAGAGGCCTGAGAGAGTTCTCTTGCCCCTTTCTGCTATTTGAGGACACAAGAAGTCAACAGTTTGCAACCCAAAAGGACAATCTCAAGAACTCAACCATGCTAGCACCCTGATCTTGGACTTCCAGCCTCTAGAACTAAGAAAAATAAATGTCTGCTTTTATAAGACAGCCAATGGTAGTTTGTTAAAGCAGTCCAAATGTACTAAGACAGCACTCTTACTACATATTATGCTAGATACTTTCTATTGTCACCTAATAATTTAGGGGGTGCCTGGGTGGCTCAGTTTTTAAGCAGCTGCCTTTGGCTCAGGTCTTGATCCCAGGGTCCTGGGATTGAGCCCCGAATTGGGCTTCCTGCTCAGCAGGAAGCCTTCTTCTCTCTCTCCCGCTCCCCCTGCTTGTGTTCTCGCTCTCGCTGTGTCTTTCTCTGTCAAGTAAGTAAATAAGATCTTTAAAAAAATTATCATTAGGGGCGCCTGGGTGGCTCGGTTGGTTGGACGGCTGCCTTCGGCTCAGGTCGTGATCCTGGAGACCCGGGATCGAGTCCCGCATCGGGCTCCCAGCTCCGGGGGGGGGTCTGCTTCTCCCTCTGACCTTCTGCTCGCTCGTGCTCTCCCACTGCCTCTCTCTCAAATAAATAAATAAAATCTTAAAAAAAAATTATCATTAGTTCTAGAAGTTTCAAAACAGAATGAAACTTCTGATGATACTATTATTATAAGTACTACTACTGATTATGATACTCTCAAAAAAGGCACAATGATGATAGCTCAAATAGTATTTTTGAGGGCCTTCCCTATGTGCCAGATATTATCCTAAGTAATTTTTTTTATATTGCACCTCATTAAATCCTCCCACCAGTCTGAGATAAGGACTATTACTTGTTATGACTGTTGCCTTTTCCAGGTTTTTTTTTTTTTTTAAACTAGAGGTGTTAAATAATTTGCTCTGCTTGAAAACAAAGATAGGAGGAAATATAAGGATAGGAAATCAGAATAGTTTCAAAAGTTGTGGAGATTAAATGCATACATATTTGGATGAGTTGTTTCAATCATAAACTGTTATGTAAACAAAGGACTATATGTATTATTTATCCTAATTTTGTTTTATACTGAAGGTACTCAGAGATCAGCAGGCATGGGACAAAGTCTGCCCTATCCCAGCGGATGATGCTGGCAGCAAACACCTAATCCATCTGGCTTGGCAATGCCAGGCTGATACTAGCCCAGGGATCTGTGTAGATAAGATGGTGGGAGGGAAGACAAAATCTCCAGTGACATAATCTGTAAGTCCTTGGGGGGAAACCAAAATATTACCCTTCTGTTTTTTTTCTGGAAGCAATAACTACCCGCTACTACTCCCTTCTCCTCCACTGTCCACCCTGAGAAAATAAGTGTTATCTCAATTTGAATGAAATTTCTGTCTAGTCTCATCATTTGGCCAAGTTTGGCTTCCACCACCCTGATTTTACTATCTTCCATGGGTCCTGCTCGATACTACCTCTTCTGCAAGTGGGAATGGTTTTTGATCCTTACTGTGCTTATATCCCAAGGGATACAGAGAAAGACTGATGAAGTCATGGATAGAAAAGTACTTTGGGAGGGGGTGACTGGGTGCCTCAGTTGGTTGAGCATCTGCCTTCAGCTCCGGTCATGATCCCAGGGTCCTGGGATCAAGCCCCGCATTGAACCACACTTCGGGCTCCCTGCTCAAAGTACAAATATTTCACTTCAGGAGATGATGAAGATTTTATAAGGAACTCATACAACTAGTTAAGGTCCCCTCTGTGCCACTTTTCCTCTTTAAAATATCCCTGCAGTTGTGCAGTTCTTACAGAATCAAGGCCAAAATCCATGAGTCACCACTCAAGGTCCATTAAAACCAAACTCTAACCATCCTTGTTTAGTCACCGGGGTCTCCTAGAGATGCATGTACAACCAGGAAGTGGTATGGAATTCACATTCTAGGCATGAACTTTAAACCAATGAGAGAACAGAACCTTCTTTCCATTTCCATAAAACAAGCTACTGACCTGATGTCCATTTTGTTTCCAGATCCAGCAATGAGTTGCAGTTAGCAGTGGTCAGTTCAAAAAACCCATTCTTATCCTGCCTCATCTCCCTTTCCTGCTTCTCTCCTTCTGTCCCTTACTGTCCCTTCTGCTTCCCAACAGAGTAATAAGTAAACAGTTCATAAGGACTTTTCTGCCTCAGGCTCTGCTTTCTGGTTCCTTATGGAGAACCCAGTAAGACATTTTCATTTCTACCTATCAAAAACCTCATTAATTCAATCATCTTATAACATCATACATTTGAAACCATATAAGATTACTGAGTAAGAGAGGGGGTAGGAATGCACACTCATTTTGAATTTCATGGCTCAACCTCTTACTGGCTATATGACCTTGAGCAAGTTGCTATGGCATATACTTTGGAGCAATTTGTTCAAATGTCATTCTACTCTCCTTCTGGCTGGAGACTGGAAAGTTAATCTATAGTCTTCAAACTCAGATTTGGCTAATATTTTAGATGTGAGTTAAATGAACTCGTGTGAGATTTGAAAGGCAGAATGAATCCCAGACCATTTTCCTTGTCCTTCTTGTCTTTTCCTACAGGTGAGCAAAGCTGCAAGTGTTCCCATGACTATACTCCATTATCCTGGGGGTTGACGGGCAGATGCAATGACAGAATGGGCTGAATGTTTGCTCTCCATCTCCCCAGTCAGAATAAAATGAACAAGGAGCCATTTTCAGTTGACAAGACAAAAACAAAACAAAACAAAACAACAACAAAACCCTACTGGTTAGATAACCAGTGGATCTGAAGGTGGAAATTTCAAAAAACAGCTTTCAAGGAACAACAGCTGAATTGGCCCTAACACTAGAGTAACTGGAAAAGTAAATATGAGCAGCAACTTACGTCTTTTTGGAATACTGCTTCTCCTTACTGTAGAACTTATGTAGGGGCTAATATTAACTCTATCATCTGTCCCTACTTGACTGTGGGTAAAACACTTGAACTCCTGCAGCCTCTGTTCCCTGTCTATAACATGTAATGACGATCCCAACGCTGTGTGAGGTCATGGTGTGTGGAAGAGTCTGCAGACTGTCAGGCTATGTTTGGGCCTGTGCATCTGTGTGTGTGTAAGTGGATCTGGGTAGGTCTGTGTGTATCTGAATGCACCCTCTGTGTCTGTAGATATGCTCATTTGTGTGTCCGCATGGGTTTTTATGGCATGTGACTATTCATGAATGTTTCTGTGCACATGTGCGGATGGGTATATATGTATCTATGTTGTGGACGTGTGTGTTATGTCTGTGCTAATGGGTGGGTTGTTTATCCATGTATCTGAATAGATGCATGTGCATGTGTGTGTCTGTGTTTCTGAGTTATTTCACATGAGTCCACTCCAATTTATGGGCTCAGCATCTCCTATACACACGTACAGAGCACCCTCTAGTGCTCAGCAGGAGAAAGCACATCGCCCACAACAACACAGCTTGAATTGCCATCAACAATGCCAGTGGTTGATTCTTGGATTCACACGGCCAGTTTCCAGGACTGCCCTTGAGAGGTCGAGGAGGAGCGTTCTGTCTGGAGTTGGGAACAAACTAACAGAAAACTCTGCACAGGATCCAACCCACAGGAAATTGCTTAATGGTATGAAGTGAAAAATATGCATCCACAGATACAGAACAGTATCACCAGGGAGTAGATGGGACACTGAGGCGGGGCGGGGGGGGGGGCTCATTATACCACATTTCCATTTGGTGAATTGCCAAGAGTAAGATTGCTGGCACATAATCAGACTGCAATGAGAAGGAATCTTCCTTCTGTTTTCTACATTTGAGGGTCTCTGCACCTTGAGAAGCTAATCCCAGAATACACTATCTTCCCCTCCAGCTCTGTATAGTCTAGGTAAGGGCTGACAGCATCTAGAGACTATAGATGCTGTTTATTGAATAGTTATTCTGTGCCAGTCACTGCACTAAACTCTTCATGCCCCATCTCATTTGATAGAAAACAACTATATGAGATGCATACTGTTATTACTGCATCCATTTCAAAACGAGAAAGCTGAGGACTAGCAACAGTAAATAACTTGACCGACTTCACATTGTGAGAGGGAGTAAAGTCAAATTTTTGAATCCAAACCATTCACATTCAAAACACTATTATTATCATTATAGGATATTCCATGGTCTAAACATCCATTTTACAGAAAACAACATGAAATAAGAGACAGGGCACTTGCCACCAACTTGACATTAGAAAAGTAGAAGGAAGGGGCACCTGTGTTTCAGTGGGTTAAGTCTCTGCCTTTGGCTCAGGTCATGATCCCAGGGACCTGGAATGGAGGCCTGCATTGGGCTCTCTGCTTAGCAGGGAGCCTGCTTCCCCCTCTCTTTCTGCCTGCCTCTCTGCCTACTTGTGATCTCTGTCAAATAAATAAATAAAATCTTAAAAAAAAAGAAAAAAGAAAAGTAGAAAGAAAACACTAGTGCTTCAAGGAAATGTGTGAAATTTTCAGCAAGGGTGCCAAGGTCATTATTTGGGAAAAGAATGGTTCTCTTCAACCATCGGTTCTGGGACAACTGCACAATGACTTTCAACATGGGAAGGAGTCCTTATCCTGAAACACTATTCAAGTGTCAGGGTAGAATACAAACATTTCAGACATGCAAGATCTCAAAAATTTTACTTCCTGTGGACTCTCTCAGGAAGCCACTGGAGGATGTATTCCCAAGAAAACTATGTGGGAAAAAATAAGAAAGAGAACCACACGGTATCCAGGAAATGCTCTTCTTCACTTCAGAAGAGCAACAAAGGAAAGATTCTGGTTGACAGATGTATAAGAATTTTGAAAAAAAATCCATATAACAATATAAAGACTGAAAATTTTAGGAGGGAGGTCATCAGGGCAAAATAATGCAAATGATAATTTGATGATTTGGAACATGTAATAAGCAGGTTTGAGAGATAATATTTATAGGAAATGGAGTAAGTGAAAAAAGTGAGGAAATTTTTGACTCCAAAAAAAAAAAGAACGTTGTACATGAAGTAAACATAATTAGAGTGTACTACTTCACACAATAGTTGATATATTTGAAGTTACAGTGAGGCAGATATTAAACACTGGTTTAATAAAAATTTATGCTATAACTGTATAGGGAGATGCAGGAAGCAAATATCATCTCTCGTTACAAGAGTTCAATATGTAATGCATGTAATTAATGAATCAAAGAGTACTGATGAAAATATTTTTTTAAAAGGAGTCAAATAATACAAGTAGTTTTTAAGACTTTTAAGATTTTATTTTATTTACTATTTTTTTATTAAAGATTTTATTTATTTATTTGACAGACAGAGATCACAAGTAGGCAGAGAGGCAGGCAGAGAGAGAGGGGGAAGCAGGTTCCCTGCCAAGCAGAGAGCCCAATGCGGGGCTCGATCCCAGCACCCTGGGATCATGACCTGAACTGAAGGCAGAGGTTTTAACCCACTGAGCCACCCAGATACCCTGACTTTTAAGATTTAAATGGTTACTTCTGGGAGGCAGGAGTTGAGATAATGGAAAATAGAGGACAAATTATTGTTTTTACTGTATGACTTTTAGTAATACAGTGTGTGTGCCTGACTCTGATTAAAAAAATAATTTAAAAATTAGCCAAGGAAAAACCCCCAAGTATTTGGCAGAGCATTATTTTTTTAAATTTGCAAGTAATCCTGATATAGAACATAAGTTGAAAATGAGCTCTGACATTTCTGTTTCCAACAGTTTAGCAAGAATGGATGTTCTGAAATGCACTCCCAAATGCTAGATAAATAAGAATAAACATACTTTTAAATGCATTGCTGAGCTTATAAGAAAGTCAGAAAAATCCTTAATGAATAATCAGACAATAATAAAAATAATTCCTATCCAAAAACAGACAAAATACAGAGCTAAACTAGTGTGGTAGCCAACACAGTAGCTGAGGCTCACCTGAGCTAGGTCTCCAGCTCAGTGTCCTAGAGTTTGCTCGTTGAAAGCCCCACTAAGGAACAGAATTTCAACCTGCCAAACTGGGTTAGCTGAAACTGAGTTACCCACATTAAGCCAGGTCTTCAGTTAAAAAGATGAACTTATGGGGTACCTAGATGGCTCAGTCAGTTAAGTGTCAGACTTTTGATTTCAGCTCAAGTCATGGATCTCAAGGTTTCCCTACGTGAGACTCCACAAAGTCTGCTTGAGATTTTCTCTCTCCCTCTGCCTCTACCCAACTCACGTGGATGCTCTAAATCAATCAATCAATCAATCAATCAATCTTTTTAAAAAAGATGAATTTAGAAAAATCTGCATGCTGGTAAAGTGAATAAAATCAGTCTGTCCCAGTTGATACTGGGCTTGAAAAATATTCATAACAGTATTTCCTAGTGTTGTGCACCACAGTGTTATTCTCATGTTAGTCTTGGGATTTGAATTTCAGCATACTCCTAGGCTGAGAAAGCCCCATGCAAGAAATTCAGTTGAAATGGTTCCAGGTTGGTAGTGTTTCCTAGGATTTGGCAGAAACCAAGGCAATTCAGGTAATGTGGGATTCCCAAATTTAAAAGTCAACCAAATTTGAGCTCAAAATAAAATCTAGCAGATCCTACGGTACATGAGGGAAAAGACAACATGAGCAAGAAGCAACAGAAACTACAAACTGGTGGACTAACACACTTGCAAAGATCACTGATCCTGAAATTATAATGAAGTATATAAAGCAAGTATGTTTAAAGTATTTTAAAAGTAGGTTCAAAATGAAAAGACAGAAGTGAATACTATGTGGAACAGAAAGAATTTCTCCCAATCAGAAATTTCAGAGTAGGTTTCCTGAAAGAGGTGATGACTGACTGAGCTAAGTCTAGAGGAATGGTTAAGAATTACCCAGGTTGGGGCAGCTGGGTGGCTCAGATGGTTAAGCATATGCCTTGGCTCAGGTCATGATCTCCAGGTCTGGGATCGAGCCCCATATCTGGCTCCCAGCTCAGTGGGAGTCTGCTTGTCCCTCTCCCTCTGCCTCTCCTCCTGCTTGTGCGCGCTCGCTCTCTCTCTCTCTCTTGCTCTCCTTCTCTCTCAAGTAAATAAATAAATCTTATAAAAAAAAAAAAAGAATTACCCCGGTGAAGAGAAGGATAAAGGGAATTCCAGGAAAATGTATTATTATGAGCAAAGACATGCAAGCATTGAACAGCATTGGAATTCATGGGAAACTACAAATATTTCTCTATTATTGAAGTGACAAACGCAGAGCAGGGAGCAGTAGTGATGGAGGTAACATGATGAAGGAGGGGTTCTAGCAGAGGGCTTGTATACCATGTTAAGAAACAGAGTTTACTTGACAGACAATAGACTTACTGAAGGATTTTCGGAATATCATGGGCATTTTTATTTTAGACACATGGCTCTGATAGTAATTAGAGGCAAGAACATAATAGGGGAAAAGTTGCAAGGGTGGAAATTGGCTAGGAGGCACTTCATAGTTTAGGTGAGAGACATTGAGGACTTGAATTATGAGAAGAGAAACAGATTTGAGAAATATTTAAAAGATAAAATGTACAAAACCTGGTGACTAGTTACGGGAAGAATGAAAGGAGAACAGATAGCTCTAATGTTGGGTTACTGAGTGTTGCTAATTGATTTCTGTAATACAAGAGTAGGTTTGTGGTGTAGGAAGATAATGGGTTAAATTCTGAAGATGTTAGATCGCTAGTTAGGTTTTTGAAGATGTTAGGTTACTAGTGGGAAATTGATGTTAGGATGTTTAACAAGCAACTGGGTTAATAAATGTGATTCTCAGTGACACAGAGCTAAAGTAAGGAACTACATTTTTGATAATTCAACTAAGGAGACTGTAGAGAGAGAGAAGCAAGGATAGACGTTTGGGTTAGGAAATAATCTGATATCAGAAATAGCTTTATACTTTTTGGAATAAGACAGTTTTTAAATGAGTACAACTATGCACAAGATATAAAGTCTTATCAAAAAATTGAAAAATCCTATTATATACACACAGACACATGTTTTTTATATATATGTATACGTATACATATATATGTATGTATATATACACACACACTTATATTTATATATATATTTATATACACACACATATATAGTAGACATGGTATAGCAACTTGATAAAATATAATTATTAGAAATGATGTTTAACAGTATGGTATTGGCACAAAAATAGACACATAGATCAGTGGTACAGAGAGCCCAGAAATGAACTCATGTATGTATTTTCTATTTTTGACAGAGGAAGCAAGAATATACAATGTAGAAATGATGGTTTCTTCAATAAATGGTGCTGGGAAACCTGGATAGCCACATATGGAAAAATGAAACAGGACCACTATCTTATACCAAATAGAAAAATTAACTCAAAATGGATTACATACTTGAATGTAAGATCTGAAACCATACAACTCCTAGAAGAAAACAGGTACTAAGCTTCTTGACATCAGTCTTAGTAATGTTTTCTTGAATCTGACTCCAAAGGCAAGGGAAACAAAAACCAAAATAATATCCACAGTATATAAAGAACTCATCTATCTCAACAACATCAAAACCCCCAAACAATTCAACTAAAAAATGGGCAGATCTGAATAGACATTTTTTCAAAGAAGACATACAGAAAGCCAACAGGTACATACAAAGATGCTCAACATCACTAGTCATCAAGGAAATGCAAATAAAACCCACATGAAATAATTTCCTCATACCTGCTATCAAAAAGGCAAGAAATAACAAGTGTTGGAGAGGATGTAGACAAAAGGGAATCCTTGTGTACTGTTGGTGGGGATGTAAATTGGTGCAACCACTACAGAAAACAGCATGGAGGGTCCTCAAAAAATTAAAAATAAAACTACCAGATGATCCAGCAATTCCACTACTGGGTATCTACCCAAAGAAAACAAAAATATTAATTCAAAAGGATACTTACAGCCCTCTATTCACTGCAGCATTATCTACAATATCTGAGATATGGAAACAATCTAAATGTCTGTCAAAAGATGAATGGAGGGACGCCTGGGTGGCTCAGTTGGTTAAGTGGCTGCCTTCCGCTCAGGTCATGATCCCAGCGTCCTGGGATCGAGTCCCACATCGGGCTCCTTTGCTTGGCAGGGAGCCTGCTTCTCCCTCTGCCTGCCACTCTGTCTGCCTGTGCTTGCTCGCTCGCTCACTCTCTCTCCCTCTGACAAATAAATAAATTTAAAAAAAGATGAATGGATAAAAAAAGATGTGTGTGTGAGAGAGAAAATGGAGCAATACTCAGCCCCTCAAGAATAAAATCCTGCCATTTATGCCAACATGCATGGACCTTGAGGATTTTTGCTAAGTAAAGTAAGTCAAAGACAAATACCACATGGTTTCACTTATGTGTGAAATCTAAAAAACAAAACAAACCAAACCAAACCAAACCCAGACTCATAAATACATAGAACAGATTGGTGGTTGCCCCAGGGAAGGGGGCTGTTGGTCAGGGAGCAAAATGATGAAGATCAACTACAAACTTCCAGTAATAAAATAAATAGGTCATGAGGGTAATGTTCTGCCTAGGAAATATATTGGTAACACTGTATTAATTTTATACAGTGACAGATAATAACTAGACTTATTGTGGTGATCATTTATCAATGTATACAAATGACAAATCAATATGTTGTACACCTTCAACTAATATAATACTGTGTGTCAATTATACCACAATTTAAAAAAATGATGTTTAGGAAAAGTTTATAATAATGCAGAAATATTTATGATGTCAAATATTCCCCTATGATTTTAAAAACACTATATATCAAACATTATAGATTTTGCTCTGCACATTTTTATAAAGGAAAACATCTGCAGGATCAGTGTCATTGTTTTGAGGTTGAGTTGTGAGATTCTTCTGCCCA
The DNA here is from genome assembly GCA_004024625.1 of Mellivora capensis. Classification (NCBI taxonomy): domain Eukaryota; kingdom Metazoa; phylum Chordata; class Mammalia; order Carnivora; family Mustelidae; genus Mellivora; species Mellivora capensis. The sequence continues at coordinate 32,231 of PISX010008620.1, forward strand.
CTTTTCTATAGCTTCCAAATTCTGTATATAATAATTTTATAATTATAAAAACTATGAAAGAAAAATATTTCCTTCTATTTCTAGTAATGACAAATCTAGCTAAATAAACTTCCTCTGAGCACGGTACCTGACAAATATTTGGCTCTCAATGGGTGCATAAACATGTCAATACTTGAGTATTTGAAAGAAGTCATCTTGGAATTTTTGCCCTATCACAGAAGCCCGAGACCCATCCTGTCTCCTGTAGGGAATCTTACCAGTTGCTGAATTTTGCAGAGTGTGAGACACGGTTCTGCCTCTGGGTCTCAGGAGGACGCTTCAGGCTTTCATCTCTGATGCTGACCCTGGGCCTTGATAGGCCTTTCCCTGGGGTAACCACAAACCATTCTTTCTAGCCTCTTGTTTGGGTACCAAGATCTGTACAGCTCATGTCAGCTCTTTTGAATGCAGTTTAGAGTAGGACTGTGGGTACTATCTAATTTGTAGATACTGGTCCTGCAGAGAGAATTTGAGATGCCAGCCCTTCAATTTAGTAGACTGGCTGGCGTCTTGAGGTCTCGTTTTCTTTCTGACCCATCCTGATATTTCCAAGACTCTACAGCTTTTTTAAGGGACAATGGAGGACGCCATTTAGTAAGCCCAATGGTGACTGCAACAAGAACACTGCTGAGCCCTTAACTCTAGCATCACCCTCATAACAGCTGTATTAGCTGTACATTTAGATTTCCTGCAACAGATGAGATAAAGGGTTTGGGTCAAATGACTTTCCTGATGTCGGGCAGCCGTACAGGGGGATTTTCAATAAACAATGGGTCAGTAACATTACCATTATTATTATTACACTGTCCAAGTCTCTGGAGAAAAGGATCACATCCTCAGCAGATCAATGCCTTGAAAAGTCTCTGAGGACCTGTGGCCACACCTGGGTGCTGGGAGATTCCAAGGTCAAGCCTGGGCTAGAGCACCCTCCAGGAGTATGAGACTTGCCTGTTGGCAAGGAACAAATGCAAGACTCCTCAGACTTCACAAAGCTCCACCAGAAACCCCCATGTGAGATAAGCTCTCCAACTCACAAGCAATAAAGACAGAACTGAGAGAAGTGAGGCCTGGGAAAGACCCTCAGGCCCCATCCCTGGAGATGGCCCTGCTCCAAGCATGTTGGTGGGCTCTGTTTGCAGGTGTCCCTTCCTTTGCTTGGTCATTCCCCCACGGTTTATAGATCACCTACTAGATGCTAAGCTCAGATGATAGGGATAGAGCGGTGAACGTGATAGACCAGATCACCTTCCTCAAAAAAGATAAATTAACTGAAAAGTCACAACAGTATGTAAAATGCTGTAATGGGGGAAATAAGGGCGTCTGTCCTCTTTTATCAGGGCCAAAGAAGATCTATAGGTACAGCTCTTTCTTTAAAGCTGGGAGGAAATAGGAAAGGAAGAGTGAGATTCAAGTGTTTTAGAATATGTTAGTGAAATCTTCCTACTTGATGGTTTCTAGTTCCTGTTTGGAGTAGAGAAGGTATATCTGCTGAGGTAGTGAGGCTGAAGTTTGAGCAAAGTGGAGAAGTTTCCAAATAATTTTAAGTAAGATGGGAGAAAGCTGTCCTGATATCAGGTATGGGGTGGGGGGCTTGATATGACCTAACTCCAGGAAACTCTACTCCCACTGTATTCTATGTTACCAGAACTTTTTTGAGCACAAAGGACAACTCTACAAAGTGAATGATGCCTCCTGGACGTGTATAATACTAAGAGCTGTGGGTGTTGACACAAAGCATTTGAAAAGTTTTCTAGAGAAATATCTTGTTTCCCCTAGCATTATGCAGTTTAATGAGCTTTCTGCACCCTTCCCCGCTTTTTTTTGGCTTTCCCACATGAGCATGAGCTGTCTTAAAGGGGAAACAAAATCATAACATGAGTTCTAGAAGCAAAATGAGAGTAGGGGGTTTCTTCCTAGGTTGTATCCTTATCTTATTTTTTTTTTTGACAAGTCATTCAGTAGTCTCTTGGATTATACACCCTGACTACCTTGTTCCCTCTTTCTCTGGAAATAAGCAAAGACTTGGAAGTCTAGTTTGACATGCTATGCAATCCAAAGCAAGTCACTCAGTCCTTTTAAGCTGCCATCTCTCTCCTGTTCATAAAGTCTTTGGGATATAGTACTTGGAAAAATCAAGCTTCAAGAATCAGAAAAGTGGGGGCACCTGGGTGGCTCAGTGGGTTAAAGCCTCTGCCTTCGGCTTGGGTCATGATCTCAGGGTCCTGGGATCCTCTGCTCGGCAGGGAGCCTGCTTCCTCCTTTCTCCCTCTCTGCCTGCCTCTCTGCCTACTTGTGATCTCTGTCAAATGAATAAATAAAATCTTAAAAAAAAAGAATCAGAAAGGTGGATATATAATATTACTGAATGTAAGAATAGAAATTAATCTTCTGAGAAAGTAGGCTCTTCTTCTGGAGGCCTAGCTATTTCTGTAGGACCTAAAGTGGTTTTTTTTGGGCATCCATAAAGTTCTAGTTTTCCAGGTTATTTCCTATGAGTTAGATGAGAGGAGATAAAAATTCTGTTATTCTCCCTATTGGAAGGAGATGGAGAAGACTCTGCAGGACCACTACCAATCTTTGATGTGGAACTTTCTCAGAACTCTGTTGGTGGACCAAATTTTTTGGAATTTCCTTACGTCCTACTGCAAGAGGGTTTTCTCAAGGACACTGGCAACTTCATTGTGGTGTTGGCCCCTAAATGGGTGAGAAGAAGGACAACTAGTGCAGACACTATAATTGGGCGTCTCTCATCTTTAAACAGTTTTATGGATTCAAAGATCTTGAGAAGTAAGCCCTACCTCTGCTGTACTCAAAGTTGATTATGAGTTTCTAGCAAATGGTGAGGGTCTGGATCAGAGAAGGAGAACCCCAGGGAGGTATTCAGGTAATGTTTCTGAACCCAACAAGGATACCAAATTACTGGTATCCCAAGGCACATAGTATTTCCCAAGAGGAGACAATGAATTCTTAGGAGAAACTCATGAATGAAACACACCTGCAGGCATCCAATCCTGAGAGAGATACTTCAACTTCTTGCCCAAGTGTAGCATTAATGCTTTTTTGAGTTGCTTCTAGTCCAGATTCCTTTGAGATCCTTGATAACTAATTTCCTAAATAATCTTCTGTGTGGTATCCCACTCATCAAGTGATATTATGACTTTCCCAGAAGAATTTACTTCATAGCCTAATCTTGGTTGTTTTGGAAGGGAATCCTCCTTTTCTTTCTCCTCCCAAATCTGGAAATCCAGTCTATTTCTGACCCTATCTCTGAGAGTAACTGGACATCAGGACTGAGGAAAGGGAAGCTGCCAGCTTCCACATGCCTGGTTGCAGAAGCTGCCTAGAGAGAGGAGGCATCTCTTTTGAGCACAGAGTATGAAGCTTTGGTTGGAAATCACAGTATGTGAGGAAGAACAAATCCTTGGCAGATATCTGCTACCAGGAGAAAGCTGAAATGCATAGTCTTGACTAGTTAATGCTTGAAATTTCTGGGATAGAAGAGACCAATCAACAGGAATTATTTGGATATGAACTGTATGGAGACAGTGTTCAGTAAAGTTGACACTAAGTCATACTGAGAGTTAAAGTGAAATCTGGTGGAGATGGAATAGTGTTCTTGCTGGGGAATGACTGGGAAATGAGCCAGTAAAACCCATAAGATATGTTGAGTTTGTTGAAAAGATGATTTTTCTGAGATTGGTGGGATCAGGGCAAGAACTAGAGACAAAGTAAGGTCTGGCTGGACAAAAAGATCCAGTATCTGAGTGTATCTGAAGAATAAGGGAAAAGGCAAATAGTTTGGCATAAAAGATGGTTCTCTGAGAATGTGGAGTACAGTAGCAAAAAGGGCTCTCTGGTGACAGAGAAGCCCAGTGTAGATGGTGAAGAGGCAAAAGTTGGCAAAAATTAGTAGGGGGGATTCTCAGGTCACAGCTGGGAAAACCAGTGGCAGGGGTAAAACAAGGTAAGTGAAAGAATAGCCACATGGCAAGGAAGGATCTAAGGACAAAGATGGTGACAGCCATCAGAGGTGAAATGTGGGGGTAATGGTAGAGTGGCCTCTGGTGGCAGAGAGAAGACCAGTGATAACAGTTAAAGGAATGACAAGGGAACGGGACTCAATGTGATGGCAAGATACAATGAGAAAAAGGGAAACAGAAAGGATCAGAAACAAAATGGGGTCAATGAAGGAAGATGAACTTTAGAAAGTTACTCTAAGGATTCATTCAGAAAGCCTGGCAATTGGGCCTTTGAAGAATCTGGTGAAGGACTGCAGACAAAAGGCAATAGTGCTCAGACAGAAGGGCTGGTAACTGGTTATCTAGAGCTTCTGGGAGATGGGAGAGAATAGAGGACTCCCAAAGAATAGGTCACCTGCAGAAACTATAGTGCACACCTCAAGTCTGGGCTCTTGCTATAGTAGTTAAAGAAGTTTTAATGGTCAGAAAGCTTGCCCATGGGGACTGCAGGAGGCACAAACTGCAGCCAGGATCAGAATGGGAACAGAAAGGCCTGGCAAACCAGGAAGGGATCAATTTCCCCACACTCTTCACACTACAATACTCCTTCTGTCACTCACCTGGAGGCTTTAATATTCTCTTCTCAATGGATTTCCTCAATTTATGTCAATCTCAAGCTACACTTGGGCCCAGAATTACATGAACTACTATGTTAGAAAGAGATTAGGAAAGGAGCATCTGGCTGTCTTAGTTGATAGAACATGTGACTCCTGATCTCAGGGTTGTAAACTTGAACCCCACGCTGCCTGTAGAGATTACATACATACATATACACATACACATACATACATGAGAGATTAGGAAAGAGGAGGAAGACAGATATGTCCAAAGACAAACAAATCAGCTCAAGGCCAACTTTAGTTTCTTTCTGGCAAGTTCTCCAAACCAGGAAGTTAGGAGACTAGATATATGTGGTGGAGGTAGTAACATGGATCTTACAGGATGCTGCAGAATAGGCTTTGGAGGAGACTGGAGATTAGACTGAGAATCCTAGGAATTTGTGATCAAATGGTGAAGGATAATAAAAGATTCATACACGTATAGCATTTTATCATTTACAAAGTACTTTCACATGTGTTATTCAATGTATCCCATTAAACAACCCATGAAGAATCAGCCTTGAGTAAGTTACATAAATGTACATTGTTAAGACCAAGAAATTTTCGTTCCCAAACTAAGCAGTTGTGGTCCCCCATACCTCACTTCAACAACCACTTAGAGCAAGACCCGTTGTCCAGCTCCATCATTCTTTTTTTTTTAAATTTTTTAATTTATTTATGTGTCAGAGAGAGAGGGAGAGAGAGAGAGCGAGCACAGGCAGACAGAGTGGCAGGCAGAGGGAGAAGCAGGCTCCCTGGCAAGCAAGGAGCCCGATGTGGGACTCGATCCCATGACGCTGGGATCATGACCTGAGCCGAAGGCAGCTGCTTAATCAACTGAGCCACCCAGGCGTCCCCAGCTCCAGCATTCTTTGATTAGAAAGATATGGCAGGGACTCCGAGAAAGGTGCCAGGTTCTAACTTCTATGAGCATCTCCTCTAAGGGATTCGTTTTCTGCGAGAGACTTGTTCTAGCATCTGCCATCCTCAGATACTGTGCACCAGGCACTTTCTGAAAAGAAGAGACTATGTTTAATCCTAGGGGAACTCAGGGTTGATAGGTGGGAGCTTACTTTTTAATGCTTCGCCTTTGGTCCTCTTACTGACTTTTCAATGACACTGAAAGGCAAGAACAAAGGTCTAGAGCTCAATTTTTGCACTTTTTCTCTAACTACAAATATGGGTTATTTGAGAATAAGATGACTTTCAACACTAAAAATAATCACATTCTCCAATCCTATCATTTCTAAAGTGGAGAAAAATATCTTCTATTTTGCCTTCTTTCAAAAACTCAGAGGATTTTCTGCAAGTGATCTTTGGTTAAATTTATAAGAATTTTTTTAGGTTTACAGATTAATTGCACATAGCACATAGAATTCCATATACCCAGCCCATTCCCACTCACTACCCCTCATACAGTTTCCTTATTATGTACATCTTGCATTAGTGTGGCACTTTTTTCTAGTTAATGAATCAATATTGATATATTTTTCATAGTTAAAATTCGTTCTTTATACAATTGTATGGATTTCAATAAATGCATAAAGACACAGATCCACCATTATAGTTTCTTACAGAATAGTTTACTGCCCTAATAATCCTTCATGTTCCATGTGTTCATTCCTCTAATCCCTCCCCCTGAAGCTCAGGCAATCATTCATCTTTTTACTGCTCCTGTAGTTTGCCTTTTCCAAAAGTGGCATGTAGTTGGAATCACATAGTATGTAGCCATTTCAAACTGGCTTCTTTCACTTAACAATATGCATTTAAGGTTCTACCATGTCTTTTCTTGGCGTGGTTGCTCATTTCTTTTTACCATGGAATACTCTTCCATTACATGGATATACCACAGTTTGGTTATCCATTCACTTTTGGAAAGACATCGTGGTTGCTTCCAGCATGGGGTGATTATGACTCAGGCTGCTACAAACCTCTGTAAGTTTTTGTGCGGACAAGTTTTCAATTCAGTTGGGTAAATACCTAGGAGTACAATTGTTAGATTGTATGGTCAGAATATTATTTAACTTTCTAAGAAACTGCCAATTGTTTTCCAACGTGGTTGCATCGTTTTGTATTCTCTGTTGCTTGGCCACACTTTGAGCAATGGTATTGTCAGATTTTTGAATTTTGACCCTTGTAATAGGTATGCAGTGCTATCTTATTATTTCAATTAGTCATTCCCTAAGACCTGATTCTGTTGCACATCTTTTCATATGCTTATTTATCATCTTTTTACCTTCTTTGGTGATGTATCTGCTCTTTTGCTCATTTTTAAAATGGGTTGTTTACTTATTGTCAGGTTTTTAAAATTTCTTGGTTTATTTGGATACCATTTCTTTATCAGATACGTTTTGCAAATACTATCTCCAAATCTGGGGCTTATCTTTTCACTTTCTTCACAGTGATTTTTCAGAGCACAAGTTATTGATTTTAATGAAATCCAACTTACCAATTATTTTTTTCATGAATTGTGCTTTTGGTGTTCTATCTGTAAAGTCACTGCCAAATCCAAGGTCACCTATGTATTCTAAGTTACTTTCTAGAAATTTTGCAGTTTTGCATTTACATTTAGGCCTGTGACTTAATTTTTTAGTTAATTTTGTGAAACATGCAAAGTCTGTGTCCAGATTTTTTTTTTTTTTTTTTTTGCATATCGATATCTGGTTATTCCAGCACCATTTGTTGAAAAGACTACCCTTTCTCCTCTGAACTGCCTTTGCTCCTTTGTCACAGATTAGTTGACTATATTTGTGCAGGTCTATTTCTGAGCTCTGTCCTGTTCCACTGATTTGTCTATTCTTTCACCAATACCCACTGTATTCATTATTGTAGCTTTACAGTGAGTCTTAAAGTCAGGTAGTAGCAGTCTTCTGATTTTTTCTTCTTCAATATCATGTTGACTATTCAGGGGTCATTTGCTTTTTCATATAAACTTTATGTTTTTTCAAAGATTTATTTATTTTGTGAGAGAAAGTGTGTGCATGTGGTGGGGAGGGGCAGAGGGAGAGAGAGCATCTCAAGCAGACTCCGTCCTCAGCTCTATCCCTGGACCCTGGGCTGAAATCAAGAGTAGGACACTTAACCAACTGAGCCACCCAAGATCCCCTCATATAAACTTTAAAAGCAACTTGTTGATATTCACAAAATAGCCTGCTGAAATTTTGAATGGGGTTATGTTGAATCTGTAGATCAAATTAGGAAGAAATTAGATCTTAATAATATTGAGTTCTCCTATCCATGAACACACAATCTCTTTCCATTTGTTCAGATCCTCTTTGATTTCTTTCTCCATCAGTATTTTGTAGCTTCCCTGAATTAAATATTCTACATATTTATTATATTTGTACCTAAGTATTTCACTTTCAGGAGTGTGTGCCAAGAATTACCCAAATAAACTTGTGTGTGCTGTTGCCATCTCATGGTGATATCTTTTTCTTCAATCAGTTCCAAAATTCTCAAATTCAATCCCTACAAGTAGAGATGATGGGGTTTTAGAGATGAGCAGGAAATCAATGTGAGGTCCACTCAAGTCAGTAGGACAATCAGTTGGCAAAAATGTCCTAGCTGTCCTTAGCATTTGGAATTCAAGATTTAAAACATCTCCATGTCACTTTGGTGTGATGCTGCTCTGTGGTATATTATGCTCTATATTTTTTTTATGGTTTCTCTGTATTTCATTAGTAGCTTCACCAAGCAGTAGTGACAGCAAGGAAGTGGACCCACATCACTGGAACTGACTTTTGAGCTACATGTTAAGTTGCCCTGGAAGGAGGTCAGCCTGGGTCCCCCACTAGGCACGTGCTGAATACTGTAAGACCTTGAATGAGCTTGAATGGAAAATGAAAATTACATGCCTCTGGACGAAGGTGGGTTTTAACTTGTATTCAATCTAGACATAGAAATCAATACCCCCTTCTTCAATTTTCCTCAAAAGACACTATTTATAGAAAAATGATTTAGTGAGTAATGTAGTCTTTACTAAACATAGTGTAAGGATGACAAAGAGCAAGATAGCTATATATCACACAATTGGGCAACAATTAAAAAATCCTGTTTCCGCTATTCTATTTATTTTTTATTTCTTTTTTTTTTAAAGATTATTTATTTATTTGAGAGAGAGGCAGTGAGAGAGAGCATGAGCGAGGAGAAGGTCAGAGAGAGAAGCAGACTGCCCGTGGAGCTGGGAGCCCGATGCGGGACTCGATCCCAGGACTCCGGGATCATGACCTGAGCCGAAGGCAGTTGTCCAACCAACTGAGCCACCCAGGCATCCCAATATTCATTTTTTTAAAAATTTAAATTCATACACTCTCTTTTAAGGATCTCAACTCTGTCTCATCCTGCTGGTCCTTCTCTTCGTTCTCTCGCTCTCACTCAAATTACTTCCCTCCTGCCAGCATTTAAAAATTTTGTCCTTTTATAATAAACAACTTCTCAGCTCTTTCAAATATATTCACATCAACCTACATACCCATCCTGATTTGTGGAGTGAGAAAGATGCCCTCTTTTAACACGATACAATCTTTTAAGAGTGCAATTTAAATATATATATATATATTTATGTATTTATTTAAATTGCACTCTTAAAAGATTGTATCTTTTGTTAGTTTTGAATGATGTCTATGGATACTTCCTCTGTGAAAGTTTTCTTGATAGCACCCACGTACTTCCTAACATTTCACCCGAGTCTCTACTGGTCTCTAAGTATTTTTTTCCTTCTATGATTATATAATTTATGGAATTCTAATTTTTCTCACAAAAATAAGTCCAATCAAAAACTCTGATATTCAAAAATATATTCTCATGAAATTAAATTCATGATGGAGATAAATGTACCATGTAGCCAAGCTACCTTTTAAAAAAATATAAAAAAATATAATTTTTACATAGTAAAGTTCACCTTATGAATTTTCACCATTCACCCTACCACCTGAATTTTGACAAATACACACAATCATGTAAACAACACTCAATATGTATAGACTATTTCATCACCCCCAAAAGTTCCTTTAGTCCTTTGGTTGCAGACTCCTTCCCTTATCGTGTGGAGACTGCCAGTAACTCTGGGTTAACTGAATTGAATGAAATATTGGATACCCATTTGATGTCTGGTGAGGTGGAGAATTGATTGTTGGTATGGAAAACCCCAAACATTTCTTGTCATAAGTGTGGGAATAAGAAATGGATCATAGTATTACTCATTGCAAAAGACTCTAGAGACAGATCAGTGGCTAAAAAGCAAAATCTTGGGTAAGACATAATCTGAAAATCAGAAAAAGCTTTATGCTTTTTGGAATAAAACACTTTATAAATATGTATATTACACACAAAGATTTAAAGCAAAAATTTTGTCAACAAATTGGAAACCACAAGAATGTCAATGAGAAAGAATAGTTAAGTTGGTATAGTGTAACCACTTACTAGAGTAATACAGTAATACATATTTTTAATATATTTAATACATTGTTTTAATATTGGCAAGGTAGGAAGTTATGGAGTTCTTTCTTTTATTTTTCAAGATCTTCCAAATTCAGTATATACTACTTGAATAAAAGGGAGACTTGGGTTAAGAAGAATAAAAAAACAAAACAAAACAAAAAAACCCTTCCTTCTGATGAGGGACAGAAGCAGGAAAACGTTTATCTTTAGCCCAAAAGATGGACCTAAAGCCTGCATAGTTTCCATAAGGATCAAATATGTGCTGGTTGCTACATTTTTATAGTCTTTAAGGGTCACATGACTATCTGTGTATCTCACGGATAGCTAATATCAAATTCAATAAAAAGCACCAGAAAAATCTTGTAAAAGCAGTTCTACCAGTAGAAATTCAAAGATATTTGAAGAAACTTTTCTAATCTGAAACTCTCTACAAGACCCCTTCCCTTTGATTGCTCAGTATACAACCACCAACCTCACACAACAAAAAGTGAAACTCTTTCTGCCCATGGGTCCTGCCCCTGTGTCACTTAAATCAACTACGCTGCACCATGAAATGTCTCAAGAATTCTTTCTTGACCATTGTGCTCGATGGTCCTACATTATTTGGACAGGGACAGTGACAAAGAGAATCCAAGAGCTTAGGTGCAGCTTTAAGACTTTTTTACCCCTAGTCTTTGTTTCTTACTTTTTTTTTTTCAATATCTTGAATTATACCACCCTTTGGAATGTGCCTGGTCTGAGTGCTCAGGAGAGAACCTCTGGCCTGTGGCTACATTATAGGGAGGGACAAAAATCCTGCCTCCCAGCTGGACACTAGTACCTTGGACCTTACAGTGTTGGACTCAGAAATCAGGCTTTTCCTGTTTTACCTGTTCTTTTAATACTTGTATTCCTCTCAGGCATGGGATGACCATACATGTCATTAGGATGGTCATTGATCTTAAGGTTTCCTCCTAAATATCCTGGTGTGAGCCTCTAATAAGCATAAAATCAAAGATACATCTGACCCATGCTTCCTGAAAGGGACTAGCTGGAGTTGTTACCCAGTTGGGGCACTCACCCAATAGGAGACCAGCTCCCTTGGAACCAGACCATGGATAAAGCTCATGAGAAAGTTGCCCAGAACAGATATGAATTCTATACTTTCATTTTTTCATGTCTTTCATTTATCTTTATCCATGAGCTATTTGATGCTCTCAGTCTTTCTCAGATCAAAGGTGCTTCTAATTTGGGGAGGCGATGCCTGGGTGGCTAACTGGTTAAGTGCTTGACTCTCAATTTCAGCTCAGGTCATGATTTCAGGGTCATGAGATCAGGATCCATGCTTGGCACGTGAAACCTGCTTAAAATTCTCTCTCCCTAGCCCTTTGCCCCTCCCTCACTTAAAAAAATTACTTCTAACTTAGATATATGATGTTTAATATGATATAGAATAGCTGCCCCTTCTCAACAAAGGCCAGAACCTTTACTCCATCCATTAACACTAGATCTAGAGGTTTACAAAGGGCATTGTTTTTGCTTGTCAAATGCATCAACTCCCTCAAATTGAAAGAGGCAGCCTTAACTTTAGGACATTTCAGTCTATCCACCAGTACCTACTGTAGCCTAGGATGTAGTAGGGAAGTGAAGGGAAGTTGACATCTCTTCTCAAGTAGTACACAGGTGTTAAAGTGGTCAAGAAGAGGGATGCCTTCTGTCCTTCTGAACCCCGGGAACATTTGGCAATATTCCTGATGGGATGCGATTTGGAAGCTGAGAGGGTTTTTGGTAATGTACTCATAATGTATTTTCCTCATTTTATAGGATTTAACTGTGGGATCCACTTCCTCAGTCCTAAAGGTTTCCCCCTCAGGCTGTTTCCTAATATAATGGAATCAATTTGGACAACAGGATTTAAAGAAGAAGTAACTCATCCTTTTCTGTAATAATGCCTGGCCTCAATATTCCTTGGAGAATGATGAAAAATGGCCCATTAACCGGTACTTAAACTTCAATAACATTTATCAATTAGACCTTTTTTAAAAATTTTTATTTTTTATAAACATATTTTTATCCCCATGTCTGTGAATCGCCAGGTTTACACACTTCACAGCACTAACCATAGCACATACCCTCCCCAATGTCCATTACCCCACTCCCCTTTCCCGACCCCTCCCCCCAGCAACCCTCAGTTTGTTTTGTGAGATTAAGAGTCACTTATGGTTTGTCTCCCTCCCAATCCCATCTTGTTTCTTTTCTTCTTTTTCTACCCCCCAGTCCCTCATGTTGCATCTCCACTTCCTCATATCAGGGATATCATATGATAGTTGTCTTTCTCTGATTGACTTATTTCACTAAGCATGATACCCTCTAGTTCCATCCACGTCATTGTGAATGGCAAGATTTCATTTCTTTTGATGGCTACATAGTATTCCATCGTGTATATGTACCACATCTTCTTTATCCATTCATCTGTTGATGGACATCTAGGCTCTTTCCATAGTTTGGCTATTGTAGACATTGCTGCTATAAACATTCGGGTGCACGTGCCCCTCAATTAGACCTTTTTTGTAGGCATCAGGGAAAATGGACTAAAGAGCCCTACATCCAGGCCTTCATGGCAGTCAGTTGGTTTCCTAAGAGAGACTTGCAGGATTTGTCTGGCAAGATTCCAAGCCTCTCACCTTTATTTCAAACGATGAAAATCGAGCCCAATTTCAGGAGTGTTTAATAGAAGCAATTTGTAAATACACAAATTTAGACTTAATCACACCAGAAGGGATGGCTATTCTAAATATGCATTTTATGAGCCAGTCAGCAGACCTTCACTGTAAGCTGCCAAAGATGGCTCTATCCCCTCAAACTCCAACTCAGAATGGTTTGCAGTACTTGATTTAAAGGATGCATACCCTTAAGCAAAGTGGCCCAACCTCTGTTGGCCTGTGAACTGACTCCATTAGGAGGACATCAGGCATGCCAGCTTGCATGGACAGTCCCACCACAGGGATTCAGAGACAGTTCCCATTTGTTTGGCCATGCACTCAGTAGAGAACTTAAAGATCTTACATTGCCTCAGGGAACAACAGTACAATATGTTGATGACACTTTAATACGTAGCCCCATGAAAGAGGTCTAGACTATAATTCTATTGTACTAAACTTTCTTGGAGAGAGAGGATATCAAGTATCATCTAAAAAAGGCTCCAAGTTTTAAATAGAAGCTATGATACTTAGAAAATGAATTATCTCCTGGACATCATTCCCTGTCAATTGAGAGAAAAAGAGCTATAAAGGAATCGGGACCTCCCACCACAAAAAAACCCCAATTCTGAACCCTTTTTAGGAATGCCTGGGTTTTGCTGGATCCTAGGGTTTAGAATCTTAGCCAAACCTCTATATGAGACCACTAGAGGACCTGATGAAGAACCTCTTAAATGGGACAAAGAACAACAGGGGGCCTTTCAACAACTAAAAACTAAGCTATCCTTTGCCCAGCTCTGACTCTGCCAAATTTAGAAAAGCCATTTTCTCTATTCGTTGCTGAAAAACAGGGCCAATCCCTAGGAGTACTAACACAAAAACTAGGGCATAATTTGAGAACTGCAGGGTATTTTTCCAAAGCCCCTGACAATGTAGCCCGCAGATGGCCAGCATGCCTCTGAGGAGTAGCCGCTACTGTACTACTAGCAGAAGCAGCATCTAAAATGTCAGTGTGATAGCCATTGACATTGATGATCCCCATCGGGTTCAAGGAGTTTTGGACTAAAGGACAGCAATGGATGACAGGGAGACAACCGACTAAATATCAAGCTATATTCCTAGACTCTGCCACTACCGTTCTCAAAACCTGTCGAACCCTAAACTTGGTAACCCCCATTCCTGGATGAGACCATGCCCCTACTCTGTCTGTCCATGACTGTAAAGAGATAATAGAACTACTCTATTCCAGCCATCCAGATCTAAAAGATCAAGCTATAGATAACGCTGATGATGGCTGGTTTATGGATGGTAGTAGTTTTATAGAGGGAAGACAAAGCAAGGCTGGCTATACAATTGTTAGTGTAACAAAAACCATCAAGGCCAACCTACTACCAATCAATACTTCAGTTCAGGAGGCAGAACTGATAGTTCTCATTTGTGTCTTCTGTTAGCTACAGGTCTATGAGTTAATATACATACAGGTACAGAATATACCTTCCTTGTACTTCATGTCTATGATGCCCTCTGGAAGGAAAGGGGATAATTAACCAGTCAAATGCCCATATTAAATGTGGATCTGAGGGGCACCTGTGTGGCTCACTCAGTTAGGCGTCTGCCTTCGGCTCAGGTCATGATTCCAGAGTCCTGGGACTGAGCCCCACATCAGGCTCCCAGCTCCGTGGGAAGTCTGCTTCTTCCTCTGCCTGCTGCTCCCCATGCTTGTGCCCTCTCTCTCACTCTTGTTCTGTATCAAATAAATAACTAAAATCTTTAAAAAAATATGGATCTTAAATTGTAACTCTGGGAGTGCCTGGGTGGCTCAGTGGGTTAATGCCTCTGCCTTCGGCTCAGGTCATGATCTCAGGGTCCTGGGATCGAGCCCCACATCGGGCTCTCTGCTCAGCAGGGAGCCTGCTTCCCCTTCTCTCTGCCTGCCTCTCTGCCTGCCTCTCTGCCTACTTCTGATCTCTGTCTGTCAAATAAAGAAATAAAACCTTTTAAAAATATTATAACTCTGTTAGAGGCAGTTCATCTCCCTAAAGAAGTTGCTGTAGTATATATCAAAAGGGAGAGAATTTAGAATCTAAAGGAAATAACAGTCAACTGGGCAGCCAAACTGGCAACTTGAACTAAAGTAGCTAAGAGTCTTACTCTAGTTCTAATCCCTTAAGCACTGATGTTCCTACTTATACTATACAGGTGGACAACAAAGCACTTTGGGGAAGGGTATACTAAAACTGCTAAGGGATGGTATAAGAATGATAAAGAAAAAATCTTTGTCTCTAAGGAAAAGCAATGTAAATTAGCAACAGGCCTACACCAGGCCACTTAGATGGGAAGAGAAGCTTTATGGAATTTCATCAAACTACTGTTAGCTGGAAAAGAATTAAGAGCTGTCTCACAAAGTCATGCAAATCCTGTAGAATACATGGAAGGTTAACCCATAAGGTGAACTATGACCACCCACTCCTTTCACACCTGTCCAAAGTCATGGAACATATCCTGGGGAAGATGGACAAAGGGATTTCACACAAATGCCATCTTGTAAGGGATATAAGTATTTATTAATCTATATAGACACCTTTACTGGATGGATAGAGGCCTGTCCATGTAAGACAGAAAAGGCTACTCAAGGAACAAAGACTTTATTAAGGAATATCATCCCCTGGTTTGGGCTCCCTCAATCTCTTTAAAGTGACAATGCCTTATCCTTTATAGCCTAAATAACTCAAAAGATAGCCCATGCCCTTAAAATTAAACATTTTTTACATACAGCCTGGTATCCTCTATCACTAGGCAAAGTGTAAAAGACTTACCATAATTTTAAAAGACACCTCACTAAGATGACCATAGAAATGGGGTGCCTGGATGGCTCAATGGGTTCAAGCCTCTGCCTTCGGCTCAGGTCATGATCCCAGGGTCCTGGGATTGAGCCCCGAATGGAGCCCCGCATGGGCCTCTCTGCTCAGCAGGGAGCATGCTTCCTCCTCTCTCTCTGCCTGCCTCTCTGCCTACTTGTGATCTCTGTCTGCCAAATAAATGAGTGGAATCTAAAAAAAAAAAAGATAAAAAACCCATAGAAACACAAGAAAAATGGGTAACTCTTTTAGCAATAGGTGTTTTAAGAATGAGAACCACCCCATAGGAAATATTAGGGTTAAGCCCTTTTTTTAAAAAAAAATTTTTTAAAAAGATTTTATTTATTTGACAGAGAGAGATCACAAGTAGGCAGAGAGGCAGGAAGAGCTAGAGAGAGGGAGAAGCAGGCTCCCCGCTGAGCAGAGAGCCCGATGCGGGGCTCGATCCCAGGACCCTGAGATCATGACCTGAGTCGAAGGGAGAGGCTGGGTTAAGCTCTTTTAAATTAATATGTGGTAGACCTTTCCTTACCATTTATTTATTCTTGGATCCAGAGTATAATAATCTACTACACTTTTCATTAGAAGCTGGATTAATCCATAAACTCTTAACGAATTTGTTAGTATTATCAAAATCAGACCCTAATGGAAATTAAAATTTATTTTGCAAACAAACTCTGGAGAAATAGTTGATTTAAATGATTGGAAGACAAACAACTTAGGAGAACTAATTCGAAAATAGAAGGACCTTTCAGGGCCATATTAAGCACTCCCACTGTGGTAAAACTAAAAGGTCATTCAACATGGACTCATATTTCTAAATTAAACTTATAACCCCTTCAACACAGGATGACAACACACTGGATGATATGCCCTCATATTCCTGGGAACTGGTGGAAGATCTCAAATTCCTCTTCAAACAACAAGACAAAAAACGATGATTTTCTTTTACTTGCCATCTATACACCATATCTAAATGATAACTTTCTTCTACAATGGGAACAGGGAGGCCCTTAATAAATACAAAATTAAGGCCTTAAATGACTTTCAAAATAACAATAGATTATTAAACACTGAAATAAATGTGTAAAGCGGTTCTACAAAATAGAATGGCATTACATGTTTTGACAGCAGCACAAGGAGGAAAATGTGGCATTATTAAAACAGAATGTGTGTCTACTGTCCAGATTATGACAAAAATAATAGGATTACTTACTGATATTAAAAAAAATCAAAAGTGTGGTTTTGAAGACTCTTCTAAGTCTTTAGACTAAGTCTAAGTTCTAAGGGACTCCAATCCCTTAGCGATTGGCCAAATTCTTAGAGGACTATGACCTATCTAAAGGGTCTTGTTATCACACTTCTTGTTTTTATTATAATATTAATCTCTTAATGTGTTGTCTCTTCTGCTTTGTTTTCTCCTGTTGTCGAGGTACATGTAAACAGTTCCTGACTCTTTTGCTGAGAGATGATCCTTCCTACTCGAAAACAGTCCTTCCTTGATGTCCACTCTGTACTCTGCAGCAGTGGCCTTCCGTAAATATTGTTTGTAGGGACAGATAGTGATGAGTTTTGGTCCATAGGCAGGAACTTCTCTACAACTCCCTGCCAACTTGAAGAAGTTACAGAAGATGAGCCCTTCATCCTTCAACAATCTTAAAGATTCAAGGACCGAAATTTAGTCAGGAGTAAAATGAGAGAAAGAAGCAGGAAAATGTTTACCCTTAGCCCAGAAGACGGACCTAAAGCCTGCATAGTTTCCACAAGGATCAAACTGTGCTGACTGCTACAGTCCTTAAGGTCTCATGACTGCCCGTATAGCTCACCAACAGTTAACACTGAACTCAATAATAAGCACCAGAGAAATATTTCAAAAGTA
This sequence comes from Mellivora capensis, assembly GCA_004024625.1. Taxonomy (NCBI): domain Eukaryota; kingdom Metazoa; phylum Chordata; class Mammalia; order Carnivora; family Mustelidae; genus Mellivora; species Mellivora capensis. The sequence continues at coordinate 49,742 of PISX010008620.1, forward strand.
GTTTTGCCAGTAGAAATGCAAAGAAATTCGAAAAAACTTTTGTAATCTGATACTGCCTGCATGCCCCCTTCCCTTTGATTATGGAGTATATAACCACCTCACACAGCAAGAAGTGCATCTCCCTCTGCACTTTTCATGGGTCCTCCCCCGCCCCATGCTATTTGAATGAACTTACTAAATTGCACCTTAAAGGGCTCAAGAGGGGCGCCTGGGTGGCTCAGTGGGTTAAAGCCTCTGCTTTCGGCTCGGGTCATGATCCCAGGGTCCTGGGATCGAGCCCCACATCGGGCTCTCTGCTCCTCGGAGAGCCTGCTTCCTCCTCTCTCTCCCTGCCTGCCTCTCTTGCCTACTTGTAATCTCTGTCTGTCAAATAAATAAATAAATAAAATATTAAAAAAAATAAGATAAAGGGCTCAAGAAATTTGACAGTGGGCATCACTTCTACCTCTAGTGAAGAAAAATTTGGCAATGGTTCCTATCTGGCACAGTACCTGACCCATAGTAGGCTCTCAGCTAATCAAGAATGTATCAATGTCCGAGTTTACAAAGGCAGTAGCCTTAGATTTTTTCTACCCTAAGGCAAAGGCCTGCAGCCCAGACCCTAGAGCACTGGGGTGCTCCGTGGACTCACTGGGCGTCACTCTACGGCTATGTGGCAACTGCAGCAGGGCCTGAAGCCCGACCTTTAACTCCACTGGTGTAAAAGCCCTTTTCCTGTTCAAACCACTCCTCACAATACCCCTGTCAGGTTGGTATCCCTATGTCCCATTAGAGCAAGACCTGGGACAGGTCAGTGACTTACCCAAAGCCCGGCAGTGGATGCCCCGTGGGGCCTCAGTAAACACGAGCTATGAGGGTGGCGATTCTGAAGAGCTCCGTCGACCGCCAACAGAGAACGCGGCTCCCCTCGCGTGCAGGCCCAGTTCTGAGCATGGCCTCCAGGACCTTCCGTTGCTGCGACCAGACCTGGGCTGGAGAAACCGCAGCCTAAGGCAGAGAGCGGCGTCCAGGGTCTCATTGGCGCAAACCCCCGCATGCCTGGCTGAAATAATGGCACTGAACGCCGAAGGGTCCCTCAAGGGATCTCCAAAACCCCCTTCAGTGAGCGTAAATCAAGATTTTTTGTTTTCTAGAAGTAAAGAAGAAAACCCTCAGGGCTCTGGAGGGTGGCAGGTAAAGGCCATTTGGAGCCTGAGGCGTGCTCAGCTCAGGCCCCGCGCCCACGTGGCGACCTTCAGAACCCTCAGAACACCTGTGCCTCCTATCAGCCCATTCCTTTGGGGGGAGGGTTCGGGGCAGGGGTGAGTGCGCCGCTAGGGGCCAAGCAACAGGTGCTAGAGATAGACCTCTATAAACAAGGGCACAGACACCATTCGTGTCCCGAGGGAGGAAAGATAAATAAGCCAAAAGTTAGAATGAAAACTGCTGTGTTGAGGGAAGTAAAGGTATATATCCCAATTTGGGAGGGTAAAGGAAAGCACTTTTTGAATGAGAAAAAAATAAAGTAGTTCCCTTAAGGACTTCTTTGAAATAGAGTCCTAGTACCTCTCCGAGGTGGTGGGAGACAGAAATTTGAGGAAAGTGGAGAAGGTATGAGAAAGTTTTGAGAGTGGTGAGCCAGCATTGGCTGAGGGCACAGTGACGTAAGCGCCGCAGTGTTAAGTGTAAGCAAGCGCCACAAGGCACTCAGTAAAAAACACAGGGCTTTAATAAATGAATGAACGAATAAGTTCCAGGTAGTATCATTGTTGTCCGTTGGTTGTGGACCATGAATTTACAGTGGTAACAATACACTTATGTGAATGATCTTACTAGAGGGTAGCCTGGAAAAGGCAGAGTGTTTGGATTTTGCTAGGCAAGGAAAGAAAGAAGAGTGGGTGGGGGGTGGAGGGCTGTTTGGGATGCTGGTTAAGTGATGGACCGTAAAATCTATGGTGGAGAGGGAAGAACTGAAGACAAGAGGTTGCTGATGAAGGAAGTGGAAGGATGGATAGGAGGTACTGACAAGGTTGAAGACTGGCATGTGGAGGTAAGCTAGAAGGCCTGGAGGTTGAGTTCAGAGGGTGAGATAGAAACTGCATTATTTTGGGGCGCCTGGGAGGCTCAGTGGGTTAAGGCCTCTGCCTTCGGCTCAGGTCATGATCCCAGTGTCCTGGGATTGAGCCCCGCATCCGGCTCTCTGCTCCGTGGGGAGCCTGCTTCCCTTCCTCTCTCTCTGCCTGACTCTCTGCCTACTTGTGATCTCTGTCAGATAAATAAATAAAATCTTAAAAAAGAAACTACATTATTTCAGCAGGCAGAGCTGTTTCTGGCAAGTAGGGCCTAGGTTGTGGTCACAGCTTTATTGGAATAGAAGCAAAGAACTCCAAGATTGAAATTCTAAATCTGGGAAATGAGGTGCCAGCTTCTCAGATGGTCCATCACAGAGATGTCTAGATCTCCCAGGTAGCTTCCCCCTCTTTGAGATCCCTGCCCTGGACCCCATCCTGCCCTCCTCTCACCTCCCAAGGTCTCTACACGTATCTGCATTCAGACATGACAGCAAGCTTCAGAGCTCGAAGAGGCAGCGGTGTGGCTGTGAGCCCCAGGTCAGGAGTTGGATCATGAGAGAGGGCTGTAGTAGACATCAGTTTTGTGTTTGTTTTATTTTATCACCTGTCATTCTGTAAACTGTACCTCAATTGCTGTCCAGAGAAACTAACCCCATTCTTTAGTGTTAGTCCATCTGCAAGTGTAATTGTCTTCCCCCTCATCTCATAATAATAGCTCTTAACTTACTAACCTCAACCGGTCACCTCTTAAGCCCAAGAATGAGGCTAGCACAGAAAAGGGAGAGCCAAAATATGGAAATAAAATAAATTCCGGTAACATCCACTGAGACTCTGAATCAACACTGCTGTCTGAAGCTGACCCTGCTCTCAGACCTTTCAACTACATGATTGTTCGCTATACAAGAAGGTTCTCCATCATTGGCTCCATCTTCTGGGCTAACACAATAAATATGTTTTAACCTGTCAGTGCCTCACCTTGCCTTCTTGTTATAATTTATAATAATTATATATATAATAGTTATATAAGATACAAATAGTACCAACTTCAGAGAGTAATAAAGATTGAACAGGTTAATAAGTGTAAAATGATAAATTTGTTATATACAACACCAAGGTATAAGTAAAATCATATTAACTTTTCCAAATTAAACTGAATCTGGCTCTTAGCCACTAGAGTAAGAAGAAACCCATTTAGGTATCATGGCAGCTCACCTTCCTATTTAGTGAGAGTGAGTTGGAGTGGGTGAAAAAGGTGAGTTGGAGTGGGTGAAAAGGGTCTCTGATCTTCAGTCCATTATGGCTGTCATTAGGATGCTCATTGTCCAACCCTATATGGTCCATTCAAAAGCAGGGGGCTGCATAGCCAGGTCAGAGATAAATTTTAATGCCTCTTTTAAAAAAAATTTTATTTATTTGACAGAGAGAGAGACCACAAGTAGGCAGAGAGGCAGGCGGGGGTGGGGGGAAGCAGGCTCCCTGCTGAGCAGAGAGCCCTATGTGGGGCTCCATCCCAAGACCCTGGGATCATGACCTGAGCTGAAGGCAGAGGCTTTAATCCACCCAGGCACCTCTAATGCCTCTTTTTAAATGCAGTTCATACTTCAGTAACTAATGAGTGACCTGAATTGAACAATCAGCCAAAATTAGCATATTGATATTCACACACATGCACCACTCACACAGCTCTTTGTACCACCTCTCTTGTTGAGATGAAAAGGGCAGTTGAATGACCTGTGAGAAAGATTATTGAACATGAGGTACTTTTTTTTAAAAAAAGATTTTATTCATTTATTTGACAGACAGAGATCACAAGTAGGCAGAGAGGAAGGCAGAGAGAGAGGGAGGGAAGCAGGCTCCCTGCTGAGCAGAGAGCCTGATGTGGGCTCAGATCCCAGGACCCTGGGATCCTGACCTGAGCCGAAGGCAGAGGCTTTAACCCACTGAGCCACCCAGGCGCCCTAGAACATGAAGTACTTTTAACCGGGGCAGGGAGGTGAACCAGGGTGACAGCATCCTCCTTGCCAACTCCCCCACCTCCATCACAGAGCTGAAGGTTCAGCCCTCTATTGTTCTGGAGTGTGAATAAGTGTAATAGAAAGGGAAGAAGGTAGACTCCAGGACATTTTCATGGAGGTCAAGGTCAGAGTTAGCAGCGCTCATATCCTCAGCCTTCATTAGGCAAGTTACAGGCAGGTGGCAACAATTCTTCACCAAGAGTTCTAGAGACACAGATTTCTTCCTTTGCATCAGAATTCAGAAAGTAACCATCCCCCAATATTGTTTTCACATTTTGCTATGTGAAGCTAATTATCCCTTGTCTTTCGTGGTGACTGCGTGAGAACTATTCTGGTGTAACCATCCTTTTCTCCCTCCACAAGCTGTCTATAATTCAAGTTAGTGAGGGAAACAGGAGAAAGACTGGCAGACCCAAGTTATGGGGTGGAGTCTTTATTATTTTTTCTCAGTTTGACAAGCCCTGGATGTTTTTAATAGTAATTTTAACTTTTTTTTTTATAGTGACGGTATGATATAAGAAAGTATTCTAAAAATCTGTCCCCTGAATAGGTACAAAAGAAAGAACTTGGCATGATGGTTGATATGCATTGTCACTGTCAATCTCTCTCCATGACCCTGGTGATCTCGTAGAAGTCAAAGCAAGCACTCAGTGAGAGCTGAAGCCTACCCTTTGCTTTTTCTAAGCCTAGGCTTCCGGGATGTCTGAAACCTATACTTCAAACCCAGTGCGGACAGAAGGTAACACTCTTCTATTAGAATAAACAAACATGTTTTAAAATAATAAATATTCTTGGTTATGAAAAAGATCATCCCCTCCAGAGTATGGGGTGGCATGGAAACTATACATTTTTTTCTATCTACATTGAACTTTTTGAGTGAGAGAAGTTTTTCTCTTAGGAGAAACATCTGACTAAATTAGCCATCTGCAAAGATGGAACCCATGGAGTAGTTTAAGGTGGTCTACACCACCTGACATCCTTGTGTTGGCAGGGCTGGCTGGGAGAGAGGTTCAATATACAAAAATCACTTGTATTTCTGTGTGTTAGCAATGAAAGCATTGAAAACCTAAATTTTTAAAAAGATATTACTTACAATAGAATAAAAAGCCATAAAATGCTTAGAGGTCAATCTAATACAATATGTATAAGATCTGCATACTTAACTTAAAACAATGCAAATTTATTCTCTCACAGTTTCCTTGGGACAGGAGTCTGTGTATGAATTGGCTGGGTCCTCTGTTCAGGGTCGCACCGACTGAAGTCAAGGTGGTGGCTGGGGCAGTGTTCGCATCCGGAACTCGAGATCCTCTTCCAAGCTTATTTAGGTTGCCAGCAAAATTTAGTTCCTTGCAGTTGTAGGACTGAGGTTCCTGCTTTCTTGATGGCTGTCAACAGCTATCAATAGCTGTTTCTGGATGGCTGCCAATAGCTCTAGGAGCTATTCTCAGCTCCTAGAGACTACACACTATTTCCTGCAGCACGGAAGTTTGCTCTTCCAAGGCCCGCAAGTGAAATCATATTCATGCTTTGACTCTCTCTTTTTCTAAGGTCTTCCATCTGATTAAGTCAAGCCAATCCATATTCCCCCTTTTGATTAACTCAAAATCAAGTGCTTTGGGTCTTTAGCTATATCTACAAAATCACTTTTTAATATAATGTAAGATTATAGGAATGAAATCTATCACATTCACTGTTCTGCCTACACTCAAGGGAAAGGGATTGATTACACAGGATATGCATACCAAAGTGGTGGAGGGAGGTTCTTAGGAACTATTTTAGAAGTCTTCTTATCACTATGTTAATGGAAAGATTCAACATTTTTGAGATGTTCATTTCCCCCAAGATAATTTACATATTCAATGCAATCCCAATAAAAATTCTTAAAATCTCTTTTGTAGAAATTGGAAAGCTGCTTTTAAAATATATACATAAAATGAGCCCTGATGTATAGAATTGTTGAGTTGCTGTATTATACACCTGAAACTAATATAACATTTTATGTTAACAACACTGGAATTAAAATTTTTAAAAAATTGCCTCTAAAATAAAATAACACACACAAATCCATTTGATTTAGTATAGCCAGAGCAATTTTAATAATGAAGAATGAGTCAGAAAAACTTACACTACTCTAATAACTACAGTAATCAAGTCTGTTTGGTACTGGTAAAAACTAAGTAAGGATCAGTGGAACAAATTAAAGAAGTAGATGCAAATATACATACATAGGTTTATTATATAAAATTTGCCAGTACCCCTCGGGACATCTAAGCAGCTCAGTTGGATCATGACCTATGCCTTTGGCTTAGGTCATGATCCTAGGGTCTGTCTTGGGATTGAGTCCTTCATTGGGCTCCTTGCTCAGCAGGGAGCCTGCTTCTCCCTTTAACTGCTGCTTTCCCTCCTTGTCCTCAGTCTCTGTTTGACAGATAAATAAATAAATAAAATCTTTAAAAAATTTTTTTGTCAGTACCATTCAATGGAAAAGGAAATTCTTCCCCCCAAATGATACTGAATTTATAAGAGGAAAAAAATGTCCCTTGAATCCTACTTCATACTCTATGAAAAGTGAACTTGGAAAAGATCACAGACCAAAATGTTTTTTTTTTTTTTTACATTTGTTTATTTATTTTAGAGAGCCAAGGGTGAAGGAGAAAGAGAGTGTGAGTGCAAGAGGAAGAACAGAAAGAGAGGGAGGGAGAATCTCAGGCAGGGCTCTACGTCCAGCATGAAGCCCAACGTGGGGCTTACATCCCTGAGATCATGACCTGAGCTGAAATCGAGAGCCTGACACTTGACTGACTGAGCCACCCAAGTGCCTCACAGACTTAATGCTAAAGCAAAAATGTACAACTTCTAGGAAAAAAAAATAGGATAAAGTCTCTGTGACTTGGGATTTCTTAGGATTCATAAAAAGATACAAAAAATACAAAAGCTACGAGAAAAGATAAACAAATTGGACTGTATCAAAATTATAAACTTTTGCTCTTTTAAGAAAATGAAAGGCAAGCCATGGAGTGGGAGAAAATATTCATAACTTGCATATCAGATACCATGTACAAAGAACTCTTAGAACTCAAGGAGAAGAGACAACTCATCAAAAGTATTCAAAAGGCTTGAATAAACATATCATTAAAAAAAGACATGAATGCCACACTAGTAAGTACATGAAATGATGTTCCACATCATCAGTGATCATGGAAATGCAAATGAAAATCCAAATATATACTGTTACACACCTATTAAAACAGCTAAAAAAATGACTGACTGTACTAAGTGTTCATCAGAATATGGAGCAACTGGAGCCCTCAGATACTGTTGGTAGAATGTAAAATGGTATAATCACTTTGGAAAAACACTTGGCAGTTCTTGAACAGGAGAATAAATACTTAGCTTATAACCTTGCTATTACACTTCTAGGATTTACCCAAGAAAATTAAGATATATATCTACAAAAAATCTTCTGTATGAATGCTTATAGCAGCTTTATTTGTGGGAGCCATAAACTGTAGATGGCCCAAATGGCCACTAGCAAGTGAGTGTATAAACAAAATATGTGTGTTTACATAATGGAGAGAAAGAAAGAAAGAAAGAGGACAGGAAGAAAGGAAGAAAGGAAAGAAGGAAGGAAGGAAGGAAGGAAGGAAAAGGACAGGAAGAAAGGAAGGAAGGAAGAGAGAAAGAAAGAGACAAGGAAAGAAAGAAAAGGAATGAAAGAAAAGGAGAGAAAGAAGAAAGAAAAGGAATGAATTATTGACATGCAAAATTATGGGTGAATCTCAAGTTAATTATACTGAATGAAAGAAACTTTTGTAAAAGGATACACACTATATTATTTCATTTATCGAAAATTCTACCAAAACAAAGTAATCCATAGGAATAGAAACAGGATCAGAGGTTGCCTGATAACATGAATGGACAGTGAGATGGATTGTGAAGGGAGCCAAGGAAAACTTTTGTGGGTAATGCAATTGTTTTCATCTTAATTGTTATTGTCCAAACATATTAAATTGAGCATCTCAGATATGTGCAGTTTATTATATGAAAATTATACCATAATAAATTTGTGAAAAAAACAATTCCTAGGGGCACCTGGGTGGCCCAGTTAGTTAAGTGTCTGCCTTCGGCTCGGGTCACAATCCCAGGGTCCTGGGATAGAGCCTTGTGTCCAGCTCCCTGCTCAGTGTGGAGTCTGTTTCTCCCACTCCCTTTGTCCCTCCCCTGCTTATGCTCTATTTCTCTTTCTCTCTCTACCCCAGCACGCATGCACTCTCAAATAACTAAATGAAATCTTAAAAAAAATGGAATTTCTATAATCTAGCAACAAATCAGAAAATGTAATTTTAAAATGGTATAATATGGAAGAAGAGAAAATAAAAGGCCAAGAAATAAACAAATTATAACATTTGAAAATGCATGGGGAAAATTATAAAACTCTGTTAGAAGATTATAAAGAAATCCTAAGTAGTAGAAAATATATTATGTTCATGGATATAAAGACTAAATATTACCAGAACATCAGGTCTTTCCAAATCAATCCACAAATCAAATGCCACGCCAGTAAAAAATAAAGTTTTCATGGAATCTGAGGAGATACTTGTAATATTTTTACAGAGGCTTACAGCTAAAAATAGACAAAACAAAGTTGAAGTACAAGGACAAAATGTGATGGCTTGGTATAAATCTCTAGTACTGTGAGACACTGTGGTATAGGAGTAAGCATAGACACATTAACAGGACAGAACAGAGAGTCCATAAACAAATCTGTACATTATATAAAACCCTGATATATAATACAGTTGTATTGAATATTTATGGATTATTAAAAAATGGTTCTCAGGTGATTGTCTATGTGGAAAACAATTAGGTTCTCTATCTCACACCATTCACAGCTATAAATTTCATATAGGTAAAAATAAATATGAAAAATAAACTTTAAAATGAGAAAAGAAAATGAAGGACACTAAATCCTGAGGATATGAAAGAGTTTTTACAAAGAGTATAATAAAAAGAACAAAGCATAAAGAAGAGATTGATAAATAGAATACATTAAAACAATATCAAAATTTTGTTCATCAAAAATTATTGTTAAAAAAGTGAAAGTAAAAAAAAAAATGAAGGCCAAGCCATAGACTGGGAAAAGTTATTTACAATACATAGAACAAAGACTTAGTAAAGAATTTATTGAAGAGACCAACAAAAGTAAATGACAAGAAAATAAAAAGGAACCCAGCCAAAATGAACCCCAAGGATGAGTGCTTTTGTCCTCTGTATATTTTTTTCCTGGTTTGTCGAAGATTATTTGACCATAGAGTTGAGGGTCCATATCTGGGATCTCTACTCTGTTCCACTGGTCTATGTGTCTGTTTTTGTGCCAGTACCAGGCTGTCTTGGTGATAACAGCTTTGTAGTAAAGCTTGAAATCAGCAATGTGATGCCCCCAGTTTTGTTTTTCTTTTTCAATATTTCCTTAACAATTCAAGGTCTCTTCTGAGTCCATACAAATTTTAGGATTGTTTGTTCCAGCTCTTTGAAAAATGCTGGTGGAGTTTTGATCAGGATGGCATTGAAAGTATATATGACTCTAGGCAGTAGACACATTTTAACAATGTTTATTCTTCCGATCCATGAACATGGAGTGGTCTTCCATCTTTTTATGTCTTCTTCAATTTCTTTCATGAGTGTTCTGTAGTTCTTCAAGTACAGATCCTTTACCTCTTTGGTTAGGCTTATTCCCAGGTATCTTATGGTTCTTGGTGCTATAGTAAATGGAATTGATTCTCTAATTTCCATTTCTATTTTTTCAGGTAGTGTATAAGAAAGGAACAGATTTATGTACATTGATTTTGTATCCTACCACATTACTGAATTGCTGTATGAGTTCTAGTAGTTTGGGGATGGAGTCTTTTGGGTTTTCCATATAAAGTATCATATCATCTGTGAAGAGCCAGAGTTTGACTTCTTCTCTGGCAATTTGAATACCTTTTATTTCTTTTTGTTGTCTGATTGCTGTTGCTAGGACTTCTAGTACTATGTTGAATAAGAGTGGCAAGAGTGGGCATCCTTATTGTGTTCCTGATCTCAAAGGGAAGGTTGTCAGCTTTTCACCATTGAGGATGATATTTGCTGTGGGTTTTTGGTAGATAGATTTTATGAAATTGAGGAATGTTCCCTCTATCCCTATACTTTGAATCATTTTAATCAGGAACGGATGCTGTATCTTGTCAAATGCTTTTTCTGTATCAATTGAGAGGACCATGTGGTTCTTTTCTCTTTTCTTATTGGTTTGTTCTATCACATTGATTTGCGAATGTTGAACCACCCTTGTAACCCAGGGATGAATCCCACCTGGTCTTGGTGGATAATCTTTTTAATGTACTGTTGGATCTTATTATCTAGGATCTTGGTGGGGTCTTTGCCTGGTTTGGGGATCAGGGTAATGCTGGTTTCATGAAAAGAGTCTGGAAGTTTACCTTCTGTTCCTATTTTTTTGAAACAGCTTCAGAATAGGTATTATTTCTTCTTTGAGTGTTTGTTAGAATTCTCCAGAGAATCCATCAGGTCCTGGGCTCTTGTTTTTTGGGAGGTTTTTGATCACTGCTTCAATCTTATTACTAAATATTGGTCTATTTAGGTTGTCAATTTCTTCCTGATTCAAAATGCATCCATTTCTTCTAGGTTGCTTAACTTATTGGCATATAACTGTTGATAATAATTTCTGATGATTGTTTCTATTTCCTTGGTGTTAGTCGTGATCTCTCCCTTTTCATTCATAATTTTATTAATTTGGGTCCTCTCTATTTTCTTTTAGATTAGTTTGGCCAATGGTTTATCAATCTTACTGATTCTTTCAAAAAACCAGCTTCTAGTTTCATTGATGCATTCTACTGTATTTCTAGTCTCTACCTCATTGATCTCTGCTCTAATCTTGATTATTTCCCTTCTTGTGTGTGGGGTTGGCTTAATTTCTTGTTGGTTCTCCAGTTCTTTAAGGTGTAAAGAGAGCTGGTGTATTCTGGATTTTTCAATTTTTTTCAGTTAGGCTCAGATAGCTACGTATTTCCCCCTTAGGACCGCCTTTGCTGTATCCCATAGGTTTTGGATCCAAGTCCTCATTCTTATTGGTTTCCATGAATTGTTTAAGTTCTTCTTTGATTTCCTGGTTAATCTAAACATTCTTAAGCAGGGTGGTCTTTAGCCTCCAAGTGTTTGAATTCCTTCCAAACTTTTTCTTGTGGTTGAGTTCCAGTTCCAAAGTATTGTGGTTTGAGAATATCAGGGAATAATCTCAGTCTTTTGGTATCAGTTGAGCCCTGATTTGTGACCCAGTATGTGGTCTATTCTGGAGAAAGTTCCATGTGCACTCGAGAAGAATGAGTATTCTGTTGTTTTAGAGTGGAATATTCTGTATATATATATGAGGTCCATCTGGTCCAATGTGTCATTCAATGCTCTTGTTTCTTTATTGATTTCCTGCTTAGATGATCTGTCTGTTACTGAGAGTGGCATGATAAGATCCTCTACTATTAATATATTCATATCAATATGACTCTTTATCTTGATTAACAGTTGTGTTATGTAGTTGGCTGCTCCCATATTGGGTGCATAAACATTTACAACTGTTAGATCTTCTTGGTGGATAGACCCTTTAAGAATGATGTAGTGTCCTTCCTTATCTCTGACTACAGTCTTTAGTTTAAAATCTAAGTTTTCTGATATGAGAATCACTATCCCAGCTTTCTTTTGAATCCCATTGGCATGAAAGATGCTTCTCCATCCATTCACTTTCAGTCTGGATGTATCCTTAGGTTACAAATGGGTCTCTTGTAGACAACATATGGACGGGTCCTGTCATTTTATACAATCTGCAACTCTGTGCCATTTTATGGGAGCATTTAGTCTGTTCACATTGAGAGTGATTATTGAAAGATACATTTCTATTGACATCATATTGCCTGTGAAGTTCTTGTTTCTATAGATTGTCTCTGTAAAATTCTGTTCTATGACACTCTTTGATTCTTTCTTCTTTTATAGAACCTCCCTTAATATTACTTGTAGTGCTGATTTCGTTATCACATTCTCTTTTAAACCTTGCCAATCTTGGAAACTCTTTATCTCTCCATCCATTTTGAATGTCAACCTTGAGGGATAAAGTATTTTTGGCTGCATGTTGTTCTCATTTAGTGCCCTGAATATGTCTTTCCAACCCTTTCTGGCTTGCCAGGTTTCTGTGGACAGGTCTGATGTTATTCTGATGGACCTTCCTGTGTTTGTAGGGAATCTCTTCCCCCTAGCTGCTCTCAAGTGCTCTTGTCTAAAATTATGATTCAATAAGTCTCACAATCAAGTGTCTCAAGGTCTTTCTAGATTCACTGATCTTGGGGGGGGGTGATATTTCTGCCTCTAGGACACAAACGCTGGTTCCATTCCCCAGATTGGGAAAATTTTCATGGAGAATTTGCTCAACTATATCTTCCAGTCTTCTTTCTTTCTCCTCTCCCTCAGGGATCCCAATAATTCTGACACTGGAATGTTTCATGCATGATTTATTTCTCTAATTCTGTTTTCATGGCTTCTAAGATGTTTGTTCCAGGCCTCCTCCTGATCCTTTCTCTCTATCAGTTTGTCCTCTAGATCACTAATTCCATCTTCTGCCTCAGTTACCCCTAGCTGTTAGGGAATTTAGACTAGATTGGATCTCCTTGATAGCATTTTTAACTTTTTCCCAGGCAGCTTTCACTTTTGCCCTAGTCGATTCCATGTTGTCACTGGTGGTTTTCTCCAACCTAGCCATTGCCTGGATAATTGTTACCCTGAATTCCCTTTCCGACATACTGTTTATGTCCATATCCAATAGCTCTGATGGAGAGGGCACAGTCTTTGAATTTTTCCTCTATTGGGTGCTCCTCCTCCTAGTCATTTTGGTGAGAGGTGGTTGAGAGGATGTGTAGCTGAAAATGTCACCCGCGATCCAGGCAAGGTGCACTCTGGAACACTTCTGAGCAATTGGAAGTCACCACCAAAAAGAAAGAAAAAAGAAAAAAAGAGAGAAAAAAGAGAGAGACAGGAAAAAAAAAAAAGAGAAGACCCAACCAGAATGGGCCCCAAAGATAAGATTTATAAGGTATACAAACAAGAATGGATGAACAGAAAGACCAACGAAAGTAAATGACAAGAAAAAAAAAAAAGGACCCAGCCAAAATGAACCCCAAGGATGAGATTTATATAATACCAGAACACAAACAAATACACAGAAACACTGACAGAAGGAAAAGATAGGAGGGTGGTTATAAATCTTCAATGTGGGCCAGGAAGTTTATTTTGATTCTTCCTGGTGTATCTTGATATCTTTGTTAAAGGACTCAACTTTCCAGAGATAAAGGGAGATTAAAACTGGTTCATATATAGGGTTAGTATTGATTAGGGAAAGAGGATTACCTTGAGGCTTATATTTATATGTATATTAAAAAATAGAAAAGAAAAAGAAAAATACATCATATGTATGAAAAAAGTTCAAGTCAAAAGGTTATTATGGAATATGTTGTATTAAACCTCTAGTTGTAAAAAAATTAAAAAGAATAAGAAAAGTGAGAACGAATTAAAACTAAAAGTTATATCTATGAAATACACAGGTTTTAGGGTAATACCAGGAGCTTAATATATGGTTTTCTCCTGATATTGGGGTTTTACAGTTTTATGGGGACCCTTTGGTGGTTGTCCTCTTATTCTTTTGGCTTGCTTTCTGGGGAAGGGGACTGCTGTGTTCTTTTTCAGGCAGTCTTGCTTGGGTTCAGTCCTCCTGCCCACTATCAAGGGGCTGGGCTCTGTGGAAACTGGTTTTTCAGGCTTTTGTTCTCTGGAGGGTTGTTTTTTTTTTTTGTTTTTGTTTTTTTTTTTTTTTGGTGGCTTTTTGCGGCTTTTCAGAGGTTTAGAGGAAAGCAAACTGCACCCAGACCTCCATCTCAGAGAGAAGCCTCAGTCCACTCCCCTCTGGGTGATCCAGGACACACAGATCCCCCTCTGCAAACTCCACTGAGCCCTGCAACCTCCCACAGACAGAGCACATCCCCAGCCACCATCTCAGGGGTTGCCCGAAGCACCCGCTTGTCTCTGCACCCCTGTGCTACTAAAACCATGAGCGATATTGGTCCAGGGAGCCTGCTTCCAGTGGTTGCCTTTGCTGGGACTGCTGTCTGGGGTTCAGACCTCAGGTTGCCACCACGGAGATCACACTGAGTTCCTTTCAGTCCCACTGGGGGAGTCCAGACCCTCAGCCAGTCCTAGAGACCCCCAGCTAGCGCCTGCACAGAGATTTGTCGGGTGCGGGAGGGTGTGGGTCAGACCCCTGTCAGGCAGTGCGCCAAAGTTCTAGGGAGGGCAGGCTGGTGCCATCACCAGATTCCCTCAGGCAGGGACAGTAGTGTGCCCAGCCAAGCTGTGATGCAAACCATGCAGCCCCTGGGGGCTCTGCCATACTCTCCCTGGCATGGGTGGTCGCTGGTGGTGGCCTTCCTGGGACTGTGGGTTTAGGCCTGTGTCCATAACTGCCCAATTCCACCAGTTGCCCCTTAAGATCTTTTGCTCTTTTTGAGTGCTTTAAACCAGACTCCAAGTTAATGCTGGTCCCCAATCCCAGGGCACTTTCATATTGGGGTATTACTTTCCAATGGGTCACTTCTGGTGGCTCCCTACCCCTTCTGTTTATCCTCTGATATCAGTCTGATCATTCCCACTCTGCTTTACCTCCTCACTGGTTCTTCTACCCCCACAGAGATCCAGAAGTGTATAATCCTACATCTCAGGCTGATTTCATGGGTGTTCAGAGTGTTCTGGTAAGTAATTAGCTCACTTTTGGGGACTGGTTGAAACAGGTCTCCTACTTCTCTGCCATCTTGCCCCCAACTTCTATTTGGGATTTTTTGTAGCATTATTTGCCCTAGGAATAAATGGCAGTATCCTAAATATATTTTAAATATGGGTTTGCCCTTCTTTCAATTTCTTTCTTAAGTTTCATTTCTTTATTAAGTTTAGGAGTCCTTTATTTTGTATAGAGGTAACAGATATGGAAATTGTAGAATATCAATATAAAATATGCTATTAATATATTAAAGAGGAATTAACCCTATATGTCAACATGAATAAATCTCACAAAAAGGATACAGAAGGATATGCATTCAGTACAATACCATATGAAGTTTGAAAACATACAAAACTTTAGAGATCCATATGTTTATATTAAAAGTATGAAAAAGGATGTGGAATAAGAAATATCAAATTTAGTATTTTATCTCTGGTGTGGGAGGAGGCTAATGTGATAAGGAAAGAATACCCAAGGGATTTGTGTTGTATGCCATACTGTATTGGTTAAGTCTCCTTTCTTCACCTAGATGGGGTACATAGGTATTCCCTTTTATTCTCGACACCTTATTTATATGTATTAAATATTGATTGATAAACAGATAAATCTTAAAAATGCATAAATAAGGTAAACATCATTTCCCTTTCGATTGTTTTTTAAAATTTTTAAATTTTTTAAATTAATATATAATGCATTATTTGCTTCAGAAGTACAGGTCTGTGATTGCTTTTTTAATAGCCAAGGGATTTTCTCAGCCTCTGTGCCTCCTTTACAGCTCACACTCTCTCTCTGGTGGTGGCTTCTGGCAACGCAGATAGTTTCCCTGTGATGTCTTAGTGCTTGGATGAAATGAAATGCTGCAGACTGGGGCACCTGGGTGACTCAGGGGGTTAAAGCCTTTGCCTTAGGCTCAGGTCATGATCCCAGGGTCCTGGGATCGAGCCCCACATCAGGCTCTTTGGTCAGCAGGGAGTCTGCTTCCCCTTCTCTTTCTCTGCCTGCCTCTCTGCCTACTTGTGATCTCTGTCAAATAAATAAATAAAATCTAAAAAAAAAAAAAATGCTGCAGACTTTCAGCTCCATCCTCATGCTCTTTGTCATGTCAACTTTCCACTCAAGGACCTGCCAATATTAAAGTGCAATGATAAAGACATCACAAAACACATTAAAGAAGTTCCACCATCCTGAGGACATGGACAGTTAAAGTGGCTTTGCTTGGATACTCTAAGGGAGGATGTGGGATGGGGGAGGATGCAGTACAGTTCAGTTTTATTTCAGACAGTGAGAATTTCAGAATTATGCACTTATATTGCTATTTGCATTAAAATTAATGTGACAATAATCTACTTACTTCGCTTGAGTTCTTTTTTTTTTTTTAAAAAGATTTTATTTATTTGACAGAGAGAGAGAGATCACAAAGAGGCAGAGAGGCAAGCAGAGAGAGGAGGAGAAGCAGACTCCTCCGCTGAGCACAGAGCCCAATGCGGGGCTCGATCCCAGGACCCTGAGATCATGACCTGAGCAGAAGGCAGAGGCTTAATCCACTGAGCCACCCAGGTGCCCCTTCACTTGAGTTCTTAAACTAATTTTTTTCTAATGACATTTAAGTCTATTCTTCTGTTTCATGCTTCCTCTGTGATGATAGATAAAACATGCCCACTACTTTCTGGATATTGTTCCTTCACGTGTTGATAGTGCTTATTAAATTTTTCCTCTTTCTTGCATCTTTCAATTTAAGAGTTCTTATTAAGTATATTGAACATAGGATCTATTTCCAGTGCTTTTATCGCATTCATTCACTGTATTTAACTCTTTTTTTTTTTTTAAAGATTTTATTTATTTATTTGAGAGAGAGGCAGTGAGAGAGCATGAGCAAGGAGAAGGTCAGAGGGAGAAGCAGACTCCCCGTGGAGCTGGGAGCCTGATGCGGGACTCGATCCTGGGTCTCCGGGATCATGACCTGAGCCGAAGGCAGTCGTCCAACTAACTGAGCCACCCAGGCGTCCCCACTGTATTTAACTCTTAAATGTATGTTACCTTTTGTTATGAAGCAAAGGCTATATACTCAGCCATTTATTACATTAAGATAGTCTTGATTTCTCTTTCTTTTCCAAACAAATTACCACAATTGTACTTATTGCACTTTAAAATTTTAACCCTACTGTCCTGAATATAACTTGAGGTGGAAATATGGAGGGGAAGAAAAATTCTTGAAGGTCTTCCAGGTGGACTAAGAATGGAATTTACATGACAGACTAACAGGAGGAAAAAAAAAAAGTTTTATTACATGCACATGGAAGCCAATAATGAAATCAAGGCCCAAAGAAATGACCAAGGCATGCAGTTTTCACACCTGTTAAAGAAACAATGCATCTGTGAGAAATTGACAGGACAAAGAAAGCTCACTGTGGGACTTCAATTAGTAGGGAATTCTAAACAGAATTCGGGCTGTGGTAGTAAATTAGTAAAAAATAACAAGGTTTGTTAAATAGCTTCTCTGTTCTCAAATTCCCATCTGTGGTGATAAGAATGTCTCTCTACTCCTGTGCAGAGAGGGTACATTTTACATGGGACATTTATTTCCTGCTTTCAGGGGAACTGAGGAAGTTCTGAGTTCTCTTCTTGTACAGGTTGTCTCTTAAGCAACTTTTATTTAAAATAATCGATACACTCGAGTAGCACATTTTGGGGGCAGTCTGCCCTTGGCCCTTACAATACATACCAAGGATAATTTATCCCAGAAGAAACTGATCTGTCTCAGGTGTCTGGCTACTGATCTCCCTTGCAGCTCACCAGTAATCTTGCTGTCAGTCTAAGTAGGTCTTCTTTTATCAGTTCAGAATCTGTTGAAAGTTTCTTCATTCCAAAGCCCTGGGCTGATAATTGAATTTTTTTTTTCTTTTAACTGTGGTGGGTTTTCTCCATATCAGAAAACAGGTGATATATATACATCTTGAGAATATACATACTGGGAATGCTGACATCTGAAATGTGATGTAAAAAGTCATTTGTAAAAACAAAAATCAGGTGTGAGTAAGGAGAAAAAATGAGAAGAAAATGCTCAGTGTGTTAATAGGAATAAAAAGGTTGTACAAATAGGATTGCATGTCAGGGGTAAGGTTGTACAAAAAGGAGACTTCCAATATTACATTGCATAGTAGTTAAACCATTGATTTACACATATTTTGGGTAGTTTTATTTTTAACCTTTTAATCATTTTCAAAATGATGTGTAAGAAGAGAAATGAATAAAAACAACATTTTTTTTCAAAGATTCTATTCATTTATTTGACAGACAGAGATCACAAGTAGGCAGAGAGGCAGACAGATAGAGAGGAGGAAGCAGCCTCCCCCCCCCCGCAGCAGAGAGCCCGATGCGGGACTCGATCCCAGGACCCTGGGATCATGACCTGAGCCGAAAGCGGAGGCTTTAACCCACTGAGCCACCCAGGCGCCCCTAAAAACGTTTCAAGACCCAGATGCTTTCCCTGTAAATATCTGAGGGAAGAAATAAGAGTTACACAGGCACTGTCAGATCCAGACACGGATGGGGGCGGAGTTAGCAGAGGTTATGGAGAGAACGTGACCCTGGTTGACTGCAGGCCTGGACCAGGGCAATTAGAGGTTTCCCGCCGCTTCCCCAGCCTTAGAGTGTGTGTTTCAGTTGTTTCTCAGCACAGGAAACTACCCCGGGACGCGGGCTCGAGAGAGAGTGACACGTTGTTGAGACCATTTGGATTTATATGAGGGAACCCAGTCAGGGCCTCGTTTAACTTTGAAGATTCAGGCAACTGGACCCGGAGATTTACTCAACTTGCAACTGTCCAAGATGGACCTTGTAAGTAAGTTTCTTTGCTTATTAAACCTGGCACCTACTAATCTGGCATGGTCTCTTTGGTCTCTCCTTGCCGTCTGTGTACAGGGGCCCGGTTTGTAAACCAACAATGGGCCAGTCTGCAGGGAGACTGATGAAGTGGGCCTGGGGAAACAGGCTCTGTGGGGGAATGTCCACCTCGGGGCGGGGAGGGGTGTCCTGCATGTTAGATGCTGCGGACTTCTGCATGAGTATGGGGCGCCCTGACAACGCCAGTTGGTCTAATGCACTCGCTGGGAGAGCTGCACAGGGCGTGCTGTGGCCAAGATGGGGAACGAATGGTTGCTGAAAGCGGGCTGGCCCCTCCGTGGGCCATTTGGTGGTGGCCGATGCCCTGAGGCTGAAGCCCAGGTTAGAGACTTGGAGGCAGAGCTGAGGTTATTAGAGAAGGATATGTCAGTGTCCCCCACTCCGCTGGCTTTGGGGCTGGCAGAGGAGGTGGGAGAGTGGGCTGGTAAGCGGGAGAATTTGGAGTGCCGTTTTGACTGGAGGAGTGCAAAATGCTGAGAATTAGGGTCTGAGTGCTTGTGACAAAGTCTGTTTGGGACACTAAGAGGTAGAATTCCTGGGAAAGTGAAGAAAAAGAAGGGTAGGATGCTGCGGTGATTGACAATGGAATAAATGGGTTTCCCCACGCTTTCTGACTCCTAATGCAAAGGAAAGCAAAAACACAGCAACAATAAGCCCAGCCAGTCGGGCAGCCCCCAGTTCAGGAAGTGCTTATGATGAGAGACTGCACTCCCACTGAGCTTATTGATGGGGCTGCCAACTCCCACAAAAGGCCAGGGGAAGTGTCCATGCATGGTTAGTGTGGCTATGGGATACAGGATGTGTGTGTGTGATTGCATTTCTTTGACTGGACAAGAGGCAGAGAAAATGAACATCATCACACACTCTACCGTCCTGCAGCTCTTGCAGGGCACATGGGGATTCAAGGTACTCATTCCCTTTTAGACTGGGTTATTCTAACCTTGAGGGAGACTTGGCGCAATAAGGGGAATTATGCTGGGTATGTGGGACCCTAGAAATCTATAGAGGAGTTACAACAAATTCTTTGAGAGTTAAGAATGACACAAGCTATGTGTGCCCCTGTCTTTGAAGGCCCTGATTGGGCCACATTCATGGCAGGAATGAGAGGTAAGTTTTTCCAGTCTGCCCCAGTGCCTGGTGTAGGACACTGATATGCTTGATGAAACCAGTCATGGGACAAGACATTTATGATGTTAGGCAATCATTGCTAATCTGGGTGTGACCGACAAGTTCCAGAAGTGGGTACGGCCTATGGGAACCTCATTACTGCCAGGACCCCACCTGAACAAATAGACTGACAACTCAATACTGTTTTGATCAGCCTATGGAAATTAAAAACCTGAACAATAGCTCAGACCTTCTCCACCTATTCCTATTATCCCTGAACTCCACCTGCTTCAGCAGAGGCCTCAGAGATTCAGTTCTGTTTTGGGGCAGGTGCCTCCCATGCCTTAGGTACAAGGTGCAGGTCAAGATGGCCTCCAGGTGAGGGCCACTAGAGGCAACTGGAGGTCTCATGTTGAGCTCACTATTCACTGCTCCCCCAGAAATAAACAAAAAGTGACAGCTCCTGTTGATACTGAAGCTAAATGTGCTATAATACATAGTAACCCTCCAAAGTTTTTTAGCCCCCTCAATGCCATGGATGGTTATGGAGGGAGTTATGATTAGGAAGGTCTCTTTGACATGGCAAAGTAGATATTTTCCCCCACAAGAATATGAAGTTTTTCTCTTTTCAATACTAAGCAGTGATATCCTACTAGGACAAACTCTTCAAATTCTATTGAAATTTCTCCTGGTTAGAGTAATCAAACCAAGGCTAAGAGGAAATGCCAACTAGGAACCAGTAGGACTTACTGGTATGGTTCGGTATGGCCAATAAAAAAACCAGACAGCTCATGGCAGATGACCATGGACTACAGACGATTGAACAAGGTAGTGTTCCCCATCCATGTGGCTGTGCCCAACATTGCCACCATCTTAGATACGTTGGCCATGATCCTAGGAATGTATCATGCTGTAGTGGGGTTAGTACATTTTTTTTTTTCGGTATACTCACGGCCACTGAATCACACGATTAATTTGTTTTAATATAAAAGAGACAGCAATGGACCTGTCAAATGCTTCCTCAAGGCCACCTGCCTGTCTCTGCAATATGTCATGGGATGGTAACCCTAGATCAGTTACTGTTCTCCTTTCCCACATCAGTCAAGTGGGTCCATTATACTAATGACATAATGTTAACATGTGAAGGCTCACCTCTCCTGTAGGACATTCTGCAAACTTTGTTGGAACATTTTCGAGGGGGAGGATAAATAGTAAATCCACAGAAAATTCAAGCCCCAGGGACCACTATAATGATTTGGGGAATCTTTTGGTCAGGTAAGATGTACATTATTCCAAAATTGTGATTGATAAAATGCAAGCCTATTCAACCCCTAAGAACATAAAGGAGAGGAAGCCTTTGTAGAAATTTTGAGGTTTTGGAGAATTTTTATTCCCCATCTGACATAGTGCCTCTGTTCTATATGCTGTTGGGTAAAGAAGTGGCAGATATAGGGGGATAAGAACGGCAAACTGGCTTCAAGAAGGCAAAAATACTAATGAAACAGATTGAAACTCTGAGCAACTCTCCCAAAGCCGGGCTACCATAAGAATTAGATGTACCTGTGACTTCAGAAGGTATGAGTTGGACATTGTGGCAGAAACAAGCAAAAGGAGAGAATACCCTGAGGATTTTGGTCCCAGATCTGGAAAGGGACTGAAACCCGGTATGCACCCATAAAGCAACAGCACCTAACAGTGTCCACAGCACTCCCTCATGTAGAGCCTCTCATGAAGGTACAGCATATTATGTAAGAACTTTCCTGCTCTGAAGGGGTAAATTGAGGCTATGTTCCATCCACCCACCTCTTCCATGGCTCAAACTCCCACTTTGACTACGTGACATGCTTATTTGCAAGCAAAGGAGTACCCTGTCCACCAGCCCACTGTCTCTGGAATGTTCCTAGGCCCTGCAGCATACGCACATCCTCCAGATACCTCCACCTCTATTCCTGTGGTGGCCCCTGTAGCCTTTAGAGAAGAACTGAGGAAATTCCATTGATACCTAGTATATGGATAGATCTAATCAAGCAATTGGCCACATGGATTGTAATTGCTGTTCAGCCCAACACTGATGCCATCTGGATTGAAACAGAAACAAGCTGCAGGAGCCAGTGGGCTGAACTCGGAGCACTTTGGCTAGTGATCACTCATGAGCTCTGGCTATAATTCTTTGCAATGACAAGTGGGCTGTTCTAAAGGGATTAACCCTATGGCTTGGACAATAGGAAGCTGAGGGTGGATGATCACGAATAAGCCCTGGTGAGATCGTGAGATAGAGAAAGATATTTGAGTTTGCCTGCAAGAGTCTGAGGCAGTCCTCCCTGTCTTCTACATCATAAGGCACTGACACCCCCTGCTAATTAGAAAGCTGATACCCTAGCTTGGGTTAAAAACTTGAGCAGCTGACCTTCATTAAATACAGCAAACTGGATGTATAAAAAAAGGAACAACCAAAGCACCCGAGTGGGATGGCATATTGCCAAGGATGCTGGATTGCCCTTGGAATACAGTGATCTTGTTAATGCAGTAACAGCATGCCCTGCATGTTCTAAACAGCACCCAAAGCGACTGCCAAAGGAATCTGGGGCCATCTAATGACATTCGCAACTGATGAGGAATTGGCAAATTGATGACACTGACCCCTTCCCTCTGAGCCAGGATTCTAAATATACTTTGGTTTGTGTGGATACTGTAACTGGCTTAACTCAAGCTTTTCACTGTCACTGTGCAAACCAGGCTGCCACCATTATGGGATTAAGGAAGTTGAGTTTACGTATGGATATTCTCATCCGATAGACAGTAATCGGGAGTCACATTTCAGAGGGTATAATACGCAAACCTGGGCAATAGAATATGACATCAATAGAGTTTCTATCAATTTAAAAAAAAAGAACATGCCATCAAATGAAGGTTCTGTTTTCCTTCTAACCCGCAAACAGAAAGGTTAGTGGGAAAAAAAAAAAAAAAAAAAAGGTTAGTGGGAAGAGGAAATGGAGTATTAAAGCAACAGATTAAATGACTAACAAGTGAAACAACTTTGGTGGTGGAGTGGACTGAAGTACTGTCTCAGGCTTTAATATATTTAAAATACATTTAGATAAATCAGGCCTGTTGCCAGACTGGGGATCCCTGCTGAAACATCCAATACCTTTGAAAGTATAGAAATCATGGGTGCATCCACTCTCACTGTGGGTCAACATGCTGTGCTGCAGAGGGCACTGAGCCCCATCCTGATGCAGAAAGGAATTATTTATTGGAATTTGCAACAGGACCTCTTGTCAGGATACACTTCACGCCCCTGGGTGAGGAGGAACTACTCAGTCTCCACTGAGATCTCACTGTCCTGCTACAAGCAGGACTTGTTGAAACCCATGATACCTGGAGCGGAACACACACCACTGAAAGAGGGGAGAAAGTGGGGAGCCTGGTTTGATGTATCCTTCCCCTGGTTTATCATCTCCTCATTTCTTTTTCTTTTTTTTTAAAGATTTTTATTTATTTATTTGACAGACAGAGATCACAAGTAGGCAGAGAGGCAGGCAGAGAGAGAGGAAGCAGGCTCCCCACTGAGCAGAGAGCCCGATGTGGGGCTTGATTCCAGGACCCTGGGATCATGACCAGAGCTGAAGGCAGAGGCTTTAACCCACTGAGCCACCCAGGTGCCCCTAATCTCCTCATTTCTAATAGTGCTTCCTCTCCTGGCCAACATGTATGATATGCACAATCTGATCAAATTCCTAAAGCTGCAGCCACATTGACATCTAAGGATCAGGCCACTGGTGTGATTCTTATAGAAAGGAAAGACCTTCCCATAAAAGTTCCTGCTAAATATCTGTCTTTTCAACCTTAGATTTCTGCTGCTCCTATGCATCTCATCACAGGATGCGTGCCTGATGGAAATACCTTTCTATAATCAATAATCCCACTCCTATATCCAACAGAGAAATCAATCCAGCTATTAGGTATATGGGCAGCACCCCCTCTCTAGGTTATCAGGATTACCATGATGGCTGTCATTATCCAGGGAGGGGACTAAAAGGCCCTAAAGCAGCACATCAAGGAAAAACAAGCTTAGACTGGTACTCTCAATTCATCTGATATTACCAATACTGATCCAGAAACCTGGCCAGGTTTACTAATGCTATTAATAACACTGGACATGGGTATTCTTTTTCTGTCAATCAAACTACACAAGGAGCCCATCAAACTGCTGACCAGAAGGGTCCTAAGAACACCACAATTAGAGACATTGGGTGGCTATGCTCAGATTTGGGATGGGTTTATGTGCATTACCCCAGGTTATGGACACTTGAACACCCAGACACCCTTACATTGGGAACAGGAAAATTATTCAAAATAGAACTAACCCAATTATACCAGAACTTGGGATGGATATCACTGGAACTGTGTAGTCATTCAGTCACATACAAGAATAGTGACTGGTTTAGTCCTAACTGGTTCTACCTCTGAGGTATTTATTGTGTAAGCCCAAGTGGTTGTGAGGCATAGATCTTTGGCTGTGGCCTCCACCTAGGGTGTTGGACCTCTGCACCCTGGATTTTCTCTGGACACAGGGGAGACTCTCCCTCATGGTGACAACAATTGTCAACCACTCTCTTTTAAAGGCCAGATGGGCACACTATATTTTCCACTAGTAAGATCCTTGGCCTCCATGTCTTTTCCTTCCATTGGCCTGGAGGACATTATAGCACATATAGAAGCTCTTAACTAAATTCACTCTGAAAGCCATACATGGTAGCCAACAAAACCTATCTTAGCGAACACCAAAATGTCTCTTGTGAGAAAAGCTGTCTTCCAAAATAGGATGGCCTTGGATAATATTACTGCCTCATGAGGAGGCCCCTGTGCCATTATCCAAACAGAATGTTACATGTTTCTACCTGATGAGTCTGCTAATGTAGCACCTTTATTAAATCACATCAAGATACAAATAAATACCCTGAATGATTTGACCCACAACCTAGAGGGCTTAATAAAATCAGTGGTTCAGAGCGTGGGGCTCTTGATGAAAAAAAATGTTACTTATTTTGGAAATCTTTATTTTAATCTGTTTTCTTTTGCATATATCTATACTGTTGCTGTGACATCTGCCTCCAGTGCAGCCTGTCACCCACCAAATAGGCCACCTCTGTGTTAGTGACACACCTCATTGATCTCTCAGGGCACATTAGGAAAGGAGGCAGGGGTGGCGGTGGGATGGGGACCCTATAAGATTGTTAAGAGCCATTCACAAGAGATGAAGTGTTAGAGGAGGTCATTAAGAGAATATGACTGCCAGTTGGTCCCGTAAGCTGGACCTGGGCAATCAGAGGCTCCCTGTCCCCATTCCATTTTTGGAATGTGAGTTCTAACTGCCTTTCTGAAGCTAGAAACTGCCCCAGGAACACAGCCTTGAGAGAGAAATGTGTTGTTGAGATCATTTAGATGGACATGCGAGTGAACCCAATTAAAGCCTCTATGTAATCTTTTAAGATTCTGGCTGGCAGATTGAGAGATCTTACCTTGTAACTGCTCAAAACAAAGCTCATGTGTAAGTTCCCTTGCTTATTAAAACGGACTCCTACCAGTTTGGAATGGTCTGCTTTTTTCCTCTTTCTTTGCCCTTTGTCTATGAGGGCTGGTGTGTGAATCAATAGGTTGACAGCCAAGGATGTTGGTGATGTTGGTGACTCAGGGGACCACATTCTTTCTACTGACCCTTCTGTAGAGATAGTTGGTGATTTCAACGGACTGGGGCAACTGGACAACAAGCCACCTTTCCTGTTTAGCCATGATCTGCTGCTACCTTATGCCTTATAAATTCCCATTCAGTCTTCACTATACTCTTACAAGAAAAAGGAAAATTGACATCTTCCCCTCCGGGTATTCTCCCATATTCTGGCCTACCTGACTATTTCTCATCCTTCAGGTCTCAGATTAAATATTTTGCTCTCACCAAAGACTTGTCAATATTTCCTACTTTCCAGTATAAACCAGGTCCATAGACTGCTCAACTTCCCAGTATTTTCTTTCTTTCATAGTTCTGTTGGCGCTTTACATATGTGCGTTTGTCTTTCCTAGATTATAAGCTCTATGAAGGAAAAGGGCACATCCCTTTGATTTACCACTGTTTTCCTCACCTCGCACTACGCCTGGGACGTAGCGGTGCCCAATAACACGTTGGATAAGTGAAGAGTAGCTCTGTCTATGAGATTGTCGAACAGTTCCCGAGTGCAGTTGCATATTTCATCACCTTAAGTACCTCTTTTGAAGCTCTCATCTGAACGCATTTTGCAATTATATCATTATGCTTTCTAAGAGGGAAACATACTGCCTGTCTTAGCAGAGATATATGCTTCATGTTCTGCGTATATCAAAGGCTTTCCGAACAATCTAAAACATGACATCAGGATAGAAGGTATTGTACTGAGAGTGTTATCAACATAGTAATTCCTACAATAGATATTTGCTGACAGGCTCATCTTTTTAAACCATCCCTTTCATCTTATTATTCCCCTGCTCAAGAGCATACAATGAGTTTCTCTTGGGCAATCATATTAAATCAAAACTTGGCAAGTGGGAGACTGGGTCAACTTCCCAGC
Source organism: Mellivora capensis (assembly GCA_004024625.1). Taxonomy (NCBI): domain Eukaryota; kingdom Metazoa; phylum Chordata; class Mammalia; order Carnivora; family Mustelidae; genus Mellivora; species Mellivora capensis. The sequence goes on from PISX010008620.1 coordinate 76,278, forward strand.
TGCCTCACTTCTTTCTTTTAATAAATAAGGGGTGCAAGATTCAGAGGGCTCTAGAACTGAAGAGTGGAGGGGCCGAGAAACCTCATCTTGTCTACTTGGCTCCTCAGGTTGTCTATACACTGATACCCTTCTGTTTAATCGTATTTTTCAACATATCCCTGATGCACTGGCCAGTCTGGTTTCTTGATAGAAGAAATGGGCATATTGCTAATCGTGGGTTAGGCCTTCATTATATTTGTGGTAACCTTCTGCTTGGGCTCCCTTTCCAGTCTTTTCTTGATGCCATTATGAACTTCCTGAAGCAGAGCTCTGGCCATATCACTACCATGCTGGGAAATGTGGACATGGTTTAATGCCCCAACACTTTAGCAAGGTGTGGTTATTCTTCAGGGTCTGTTCTTACAACTTCTCTCTTTTTATTTTCTCTTATTTCTTCTTCTTCTTATTATTATTTTAAGATTTTATCTGTTTACTTGACAGAGGGAGAGACAGCGAGAGAGGGAACACAAGCAGGGGGACTGGGAGAGGGAGAAGCAGGCTTCCCACTGATCAGGGAGCCTGATGTGGGGCTCAATCCCAAGACCCTGAGATCATGACCTGCGCTGAAGACAGACACCTAACCATTGAGCAACCCAGGCACCCTTCTTATTCCCTTTTAAACATTCTTTGCTCTAGCCTAGCCAAGCAAAAGTGGTTCTCTGTCATGCATGTCCTGTATCATGTTATTCTAAAATACGGCTTCTCATTGATTCCCTATGTCAGGAAATCCTGGTTGGCCCCACTCTCTCTACTCTGTATTGTCCTCCCCATATCCAAATCCTTTTCCTTTACAATGATCAGCACACTGAGTGGCTTTGGGGAGCTGGTCCTCACCGACTGTCTTTCTGGTTTGTTTCCTCCTATCTTCCACCAAGCCTGAGCTTATCTGTCCGTTCAGATGTAGTTTCTCTAATCTGAATTTTCATTGCATTTTCTCTATGTTTATGCCATATCTTGGCATAACATAAATGTGGCATAGTTACACATTTGTCTTACGTTCTCTGTAAGAATGTAAACTTCTTTAAGGATCAGTATTTAATCCATATTTCTATCCTTTCCTATTGAGTGTCCCCTAGTACTTTGTACATAGCTGACATTCAACAAATACTTGTTGGATAAAAGCTGTTGAATGAATACAGGGCACACAAATATTTTAGTTTGTCACTTACTTTGGGCATATGCCTGAAGGATACACCCAGATATAGGTCTGATATTAAATGTGATAATGTCTTTGCAATCCTGTGTGATGTATAAAGTACTATAAATTTATCTGTCAGGATATCTGTTAGGATAGAGCCATCTGCCTAGAATATTTGTGTCATTCTCAGGCTGGCCAATAGTGGCTTTGGTGGCTGTGATCCATACAGGACTGAGAGAACGTTGCAGAGAGAATGAGGGAGGGAAGTAGGTGAAATGTGCATCTCCACCCTACTACTTTACAGAAGAAATGCACTTTTATTTTTGCATCTAGTAATTCCAATGAACAGCCAATATTGAGCATCCCTGCACTAAAACACTTACCCTGGTTATAACCTTTTTAGGTGTTCCTTTCCAGTGAAGGTTGTTTTTGGTTACTTGCTTTAAACATTTTTATTTCTCTGCTTCATGTGTAACCAGAAATCACACTCTAGGTTTTTTTTCCTTTTATACAGCTTTATTGAAGTATAATTGGTATATAAAACATAACACATAGTTAATGTGTACAATTGATGTATTTTGACACATGTAAATACCCATGAAACTATCACCACAATCAAGGTAATAAACATAACCATAATCCTCCAAAAGTTTGCTTCTGCCCCTTTGTTTTATTTTGTTTTGGTTTTGGTAGTAAGAACACATAGCAAGAGATCTACCCTTTTAGCGAAGTATTTAAGTGTACGATATAGTGTTGGTAACTGTAGGCACTACGTTGTATAGCATATCTCTAGAACTTATACATTTGGTGTAAGTGAAACTTTATACCCATTGAAAACGGCTTCCCACTTCTCCCTTCCCTCCAGCCCCTAGTCACCACTATTCCACTCTTTGATTTATGAGTTTGTCTATTTTAAGTACCTCATGTAAGTGGAATCATACCCTGTTTGTCCTTTTGTGACTGGCCTATTTCGTTTATCAAAATGTCCTCAAGGTTCACCCATGTTGTCATATAAGGGAGGAGGATTTCTTTCTTTTTAAAGACTGAGTAATATTCCATTACATATACTATATTTTCTTTTTTTAGAAAAGATTACTTATTTATTTTTGATAGAGAGAGAGAACATGATACAGATTTGAATTTATAGATGTCTTTGGGTGGTATGGTCATTTTAACATTATTAAGCCTTTCAATACATGAATGCATAATGTCTTTCCATTTGTTTGTGTCTTTAATTTCTTCCACCAATGTGGTGTAGTTTTCAGTATACACATCTTTCACCTCTTTGTTTAAGTTTACTCCTAAGTATTTTATTCTTTTTGATGCTATTGTAAGTGGAATTGTTTTCTTAATTTCCTTTTTGGGTAGTTTGTTGTTAGTGAATAGATTATTTTTTTGTCTGTTGACTTTATATCCTGAAACTTAGCTGAATTTATTAGTTCTGAGAATTTTTGTTGTTCTTGTTGTTTTGGAATCTTTAGGGTTATCTACATGTAAGGTCATGTCATCTGCAGACATAATTTTACTTCTCCCTTTCTGATTTAGATGCATTTTATTCTTTTTCTTGCCTAATTGTTTTTCTAGTGCTATGTTGAATAGAAGTGGTAAGAATGGGCGACTTGTCCTGTTCCTGACCTTAGAGGAAAAGTGCTATGGACTGAGTGCTTGTGTTTTCCAAAATTCATATGTTGAAGCCTTACTCCCCAGTGTGATGTTATTTGGAAGTAGAATTCCTTTGGGAAGGCCTTTGGGAAGAATTAGATCATATATGGGATTAGGGTCCTTATAAGAGAGATGATCTCTCTCTATCATGTGAAGATACAGCAAGAAGGCAGCTGTCTACAAAACAGGAAGAAGGCCCTTACCAGGAATCAAATCATTTAGCATCTTGATGTTAGATGTCCCATATCCAGAACCATGAAAAATAAATTTCTGTTCTTTGGGCCACTACAGGATTTGTTATAGAAGTCTGAACTCAGACAAAAAGATTTCAGTTTTTGATGTTAATTGTGGACATGTCTTATATGGCTTTTGTATGTTAATATAAATTCCTTCTGTACCTAGTTTAAAAATGGTTATCATGAAAAGGTGTTGAATCTTTTTTTGTGCGTGTGTGGGTCCAAGGTTAAGCTTTATTTTGTTTTTTTTTTAAATTTAATTTTATTTTTTCAGTGTTCCAAGATTCATTGTTTATGCATCACACCCAGTGCTCCATGCAATATGTGCCCTCCTTAATACCCACCACCAGGCTCACTCCACCCCTCACCCCCTCCCTTCCAAATATTCATAGCAGCAATGGCCACAATCACCAAATTGTGGAAAGAGCCAAGATGCCCTTCAACAGATGAATGGATACAGAAGATATGGTCCATATATACAATGGAATATTATGCCTCCATCAGAAAGGATGAATACCCGACTTTTGTATCAACATGGACAGGTCTCGAGGAGATTATGTTGAGTGAAATAAGTCAAGCAGAGAGAGTCAATTATCATATGGTTTCACTTACTTGTGGAATTTTTTTTTTTTAAGAAAGGGAGAGAGAGGGAGGAGGAGCAAGATGGCGGAGAAGTAGCAGCTGAGACGACATCAGGTAGCAGGAGATCAGCTAGATAGCTTATCAAAACATTGCGAACACCTACAAATCCAATGGGAGATCGCAGAGAGGAAGAACAGCAATTCTGGAAACAGAAAATCGGCCACTTTCTGGAAGGTAAGACCGGCGGAGAAGTGAATCGAAAGCTACGGGAGGATAGACCGCGGGGGAGGGGCCGGCTCCCGGCAAGCGGCGGAGCAACGGAGCACTAAATCGGGACTTTTAAAAGTCTGCTCCACGGAGGGACATCGCTCCAGAGGCTAAACCGGGGTGGAGCCCACGCGGGGTCAGCGTGGCCCCAGGTCCCGCAGGGTCACAGAAGGATCGGGGGTGTCTGAGTGTCGCAGAGCTAGCAGGTATCGGAGGGGGAAGCCGGCTACAGAGACAGAGCCAAGGAGTGAGCTCTCAGCTCGGGGTTACCTTGAACCGGTCGCAGGCTGGGTGAGCTCGGAGCGCGGCCAGAGGCGAGGGATATGGGAGTAGCCGGGGCTTTTCTCTGAGGAGTGGAGCCCCGAATCTCAGCTCTTCCAGGCCGGAGACTAGGAGGCCACCATTTTCATTCCCGTCCTCCGGACTCTATGGAAAGTGCTCAGGGAACAAAAGCTCCCGAAAGCGAAACCAAGCGGATTACTCAGCCCAGCCCCTGGTAAGGGCGGTGCAGCTCTGCCTCGGGCAAAGACACTTGAGAATCACTACAACAGGCCCCTCCCCCAGAAGATCAAAAGAAATCCAGCCAAGACCAAGTTCACTTAACAAGGAGAGCAGCGGAACTCCAGAGGAGGAGAAAGCAA
>PISX010008621.1:0-80721 GCA_004024625.1 Mellivora capensis
CTGGAGACTCAGAGCCAAGCCCTGCAACCAACCCCAAGTCTGTCTGACTGCCCAAGAGAAGGGCCCTTGAGTGCACTAGGCTCAGTTTCTAACCCTTACAGCAACACCTCGGGCCAGCGATGGTCCTTGTTCCTGTCCCTGCTTTCCCCGCTGGGGCCTGGGGCTCAGGGAGGTGGCAGAGAGCGGGCCTGGCTCCGCGCACAGGCCCAGCGTCTTCCCGGAACACAGCGTTCCCGACGTCAGGACGGGAGCCTGGGACCAGGGTGCCCGCGGCCCCTGCACCCCAGGGGCCGGCCTGTCTCACCACATTAGCTGACGCAGTGCACAAAGGGATGTTAAAGAAAAGAATCAATTTATAGTACAACTGGCCATCTATTTCGGGGCAAAAACAATTACCTTTATGTTTGAGAGAAGCAGGGAGAAAGCACTTATTTAAATTGCTGTCTTAGAACAGCGTAAGGAGCTATTTTCAGAAACCATTCAAATGTTTTTTCTTTTCCTGGAGAAATCCACCTTCCTTCTGCCCCAAGCGTGCCAGGCTCAGACCAGGACGGTGCATGTCTGCAGAGCTAGGCGGACCCGCGCCCAGCACCTTCGGTTCCGTCCGGGCTCCCTCCCGGGGCCAGGGCTAGCAGGGGTCGGGGGTCCCGGGCCCCTTCCCGAAGCTGTTAAAAGGGGAGCTCTGGAGGCCGCAGAGAGCACATTGCGTCTTCTCCGTGGTGGGGGGACCCGGGTCAGGTCCCCTCGCTGAGGCAGTTAAAAAGTAAACAGCCCCTAAATCGCATTAAATTTGTTAAGCAAACACACGTGGGCGGGTGGATATTAGGTCATTTCTCATAAATATTAATACCGGAGTTTTCCAACGGGCAAAATTAATGAAACAAAGATGCCTCTTCAGTCCTGTGCGTGCAGCTCTGGAAAGGGCCCAGCAGAGAGGGGGAAACCCAGGCAATCCGGCCCAAAAAAAGACTGTGGGGCACTTGCACAGAGAGGCTGCCAGTGGAGGGTAGCAAGGGCCAGACTCTCTGGACCCGGGAGCCGGCCGAGGTGAGCGGTCCGTCGGCAACAGAGGGCAGGAGGCTGCCAGGGCTCAGCCTCGGGGCTGAGCTGCTGAGCTGCCGGGTCTCCTTCAGAGCTGAGCTGCCAGGCTCCTCGGAACACCCCTCTGGGCTCAGACCCCGTGTGTCCCCCAGACTGGGGCTGACCGGCCCAAAGCCCCTGGTGGGGGCCTTCACAACTCCCCCTTCATCCCAACAGCACCCAGGTCTGCTTGCTGCCGCGCGTCTGCATGAGCACGGGGGTGCCTGAGAGGTGAGCGCTCAGCCGGGGGCACAGGCCGGAGGGTAGAGCTGGGCACGCCGCACCCTTGGGCTCCCCAGAACCCCCACGCCCTCCTCTCCCGGGAGCACGGTGGTCGGCTCACCTCTCCAGCCCACAGGAGGCTGGGAAGGGGCCCAGGAGGGAGCGTGGGTCTGGGGGCCTTGCTGCCCGGAGACGGGATGAACCTTGAGGCTCCGACGGCTCGCACGACATGCCGGCGGCTGGGGCTCGGGCACTGGAATCAGGAGGATGTGACCCAGACTCCGTGCTGCCCAGGCGTCGGCCGGACGACTGGGGAAGAGCCACCTCACTTCCTCCCTGCACCTATGTGGATGTGTTTTCACCGGGAAGGGCGGTTGCAAAGTTCAGTAATTTTGCACACGTGGAGAGACTATGTGCACAGTCACCCTCTCGGGCCAGCAGCACGGAGACTTGGTAGAAGCAGCCACATGGCACACGGAAACCCCACAGAAATCGGGGCGACAGCAGAGCTCTCCTCGGGAGCAAGGCAGGCAGGAAGGGTCAGGTCCCGCAAGAAAGAAGACGAGAACATTTTTAAAGCCCTGTGGACTTAGAATTCCATACCCAGTGAAAATGTCTTCTCAAGGACAAAGTGAAACTCGGACTTTTCCAGACGCGGAAAAGCTGAAAGAATCCGGCCCCAGCCAGCGGCATAACAGGGACGCGGCTGTTGGTGGATGGACGCGGCCGCAGGCGACTCTCGGGAGGGCCCGGCCCGTGGGACTGTGTGCGTGTAACGCCCTGGGACACGCCCACCGCTCCCCTTGTCGGGACAGGAGCAGGTCCACGGTGCCCGGGGCCAGGGCTGGAAGGGGCACGGGGCGTCTTTGGGGGACCGTGGACATGCTCACCATCTCCAATACGGTGCCGGCTTCACAGGCGTGTCCATGTGGGCCGACACGGTCCAAACTGCACGATATACACGGAGAGTTTCCGGTGTCCAACTAGCCCCCGAGAAAGCTGCTTTGAAAGGACGCGCATGCAGCCAGGAAACACCACCGTTGTCCACACTGGACAAATGAGCGACCTGTCCTCTGGTGGATGTCCTGCTGGCCCACTGTGCAGATGAAGCCTGGGCAGGCTGAGGCACTCACTCTCTGCAGGGCTCGGGGCACTGGCTGGAGCCTGGCCCACCCCCAAGGCCAGCCCCACCCCCGCCCGCCACACTCCATTACAGGTGCGCCCTCACCCAAGCCCCACCGCCCCGAGGAGCCCCCTGGGAAGCTCACTCTTGCTGGGTTATTTCGGGAAGCTGTTAATGATTCTGTTTGCCTTTCCAATGACCTCAAACGTTCCACGGCCACGGACCCTGCCACCATATGCCCAGCGGCCCCTCCCTCCCTCTCCAGGTGGAGGGGGGCCCCCTCTGCACACCCACCCGAGTGATGCCTCCAGTAACAGGGACGGGCCCCGAAGCCCAGCGGTGAGGGCGGCCCTGCGGCTCCCAGCTCCGCCAGCCTGGTCAGCTCCTGCCTTGGTTTCCTGTCCTGAGCGGCAGGAATTGTCACAGCACCTGTGGCCATGGCCATGGGTCTGCTGCCCAGGGGGCTAGAAGTTGGGGCCAGAGCTCGCTGACCTCACACGCCCGGCCTGGGGGCACTGGGCTCCGAGGGCCTGTCAGCCAACGTCCCCCAACACTTGCGGGGAAAACGCACAGGGCACTTCATTAGCCCAGAGCTGCGTCTCCCTTGATTTTCAAACCCACGTGTATTTATAAAGGAAATTTAATCAGGTTGTTTTTAATTCTCTCACACTTAACTCATCAAAATGCTATTTGGTAAGAGCAAGACCAGGCCGAGGATGCCCCTGTGGAGCCCACGCTCAGAGGGGCTGCTTGGGGCTCGCCAAACTCGGCCAGTGGCCCTGCGAGGACCCTTGCTCCGCTCAGCTCCTCCTCCCCTGCATCCTGGGAGCGCTCCCAAGGGTACGGGGCATCGGCCTTCCCCAGCTAGCACGAGTTCCCCCTCCCGGCGAGTCCCACAGCCCGGGTGCAGTCCTGGGCCAGCCCGGCCCCCAGCTCAGAGCCAGATGGCCCAGGGATGCAGGGTGGATGTGGCGGGGGCCGTGCAGTGTGTCCAACAGCCCCCACAGCCATCCCTTAGACAGGAGATATCCCCAGGAAGGAGGGGAGGTGGTGTCCCCAGGGGCCCAATGTGGGCCTGGCCTCTGGATCCAGTAGCCCGAGGCCAGCGGGCAGACATCTGCGCAGTGCACAGATGGCCATCATTGCTAGGGCAGCCCGCCTCCCCAGCCGTGTGCCCAGGACACAGCATCCCTCCATGGACATGCTCTCCGTGTGAGAATTCTGCCCAGCCCGACCTTGCCTCTGCAGAGAGAGGTCCAGCTGCTCATGCTGGGATGGGAGGAGACAGCAGGGGACCCTGTGAACGGCGGAGAAGCATCGACCCAAGCCAGTAGGCAACAACACGCCTCCACCCGAAGCGGCTGCAAAGCTGCTAGCAATGGGGTGTGACGCACTGGCTGACCGGCTGGGCAGCCAGGGTGGGATGGGGCGGCTCCCGGGCGGGACGCTGTGTGGTATCGGGGGCTCAGAGCCGGACCCCAGCCAAGCGGCCGTGGGAAAGCAGGAGCAGCCCTCTTGCTTTCTGCTCGCAGCACCATCTCTCCTCCCCGCTGGCCTGGCCGGACACCCGGACCCCGTGGGGACCAGGCTCAAGCAGAAATGGACACTGCCGGGCTGTATACACCCGCTCACAGACTCCCACTCCAACAGTCAACACGCTCCCCCACCGCGTGTGGCCAGGATGTCATGGCACCGGCCTCCCTCCCCACAACCAGCTTGGACAGGTATGCAATGGGGGGGAGGGACAGCAGGTCCATCTCCCAAAGCTCTCAGCCCCTTCCCCACCCCCTGCCCATTCCCAGGCCATCGTCCCTGCCGTCCTTGTCCAGCACAAGGGGACTCAAGTGCACGCGGGAGGAAGCATGTCTTCACCACCCAGCCCACTGACCCCCCGGGCTCCCGGAGCTCTTCCTCCACCAGCATGGGCTGAACCCCTACTCGGGGGCTCTCCCAAGTAGGGTCCAGGGCCCAAGAGCATCTTGACTTGGTCCTGCCTGGAGATGGGGCCTCAGTCCTGCAGGGAGGTGACTGGTGGCCTGTGCTGGGACAGGGACAGACCCAGACAGTCCGGGAGGGAGAGGCACCCCCACCTGCACCAGGATAGGGTCTGGCAGAGAAAAAAGGAGGCCAGGAGGGGTTAGTGGCCTGGCCATCCCTGCACTGTGTGCTATCCAGCCAGGTGACCGACACGAACAGAGCTGGAGGGGACAGGAGTGTCCCAGGTGAGGAGACATGGCCTGTGGCCAAGCAGAAGGGCTGCAAGACAGACGTCCCCCCAGAGCAATGATGGCCTTTGAGCTGGAGGTGAAGCCCAAGAGGGGCAGGGGCCCAGGTGGGCAGTGAGAGCCCAGGGGGCCCTGGAGCCCCTCAGAACCCCAGGGCCTCAGAGCAGAGAGCTAGCCTGTGCAGCTGCCCTTGGCCGGCCGGCCTCTGGGTGTCTTACCATCTAATCATCTGGCTCAAGGGAGGCCCTTTGGGAGGAAGGCCAGACCCTCAGTGATAATCCCGACGGGCTGTGCTCTGGGGACAGCAGAGGCACTGTCGGACCGCACGGTGTTGGCGGGGAGGACAGAGAAACCGTAGCAGACCCTCTCGGCTGCCCACCCTAGACCCCGGTCCCACACAGCTGCAGGCGGACGGCCAAGCCCCAGAGGCCTTCCTGCCCGGAGACCCAGAGACTCCTCCTCACGGAGACAAGTGTCCCAGGTCACCCCCAGGAGCTGTTCCACCTCGGCCACTGTGCAGCTGACCTTGGTCCAGCCTCCAGGACAAGTCTGGCCCTTGGAGAGGGACCAGGGACCGCTCTGGCCGGGGCACCTGGCAGTCAGGACCTGGTGGGCTGCAGTCCGTGGCGGGCCGGCCATGGCCAGCCTGTCCCGAGGGGAGAGGGCGGGAGGTGCCCGAGGACCCCACAGTCAATGGCCTTTTATTCCATCTGATTTCACCTCTGAGTGCTGGCCCCTCCCTCCGTAATAGAATTACTCTTATCTGCAAGTGATTTAAACTCTAAGGTTTACTGAAGATTTAAAGAGTGTGAACACAGTTGGAATGTTTTAAACTAACAGTACAAGTTGCATTTTAAGAAAATAATTAACTCCCAGGGGAGGTGTGGGTTTTGGAGCAGTGACAGACTTCCAAGGCTGCCTTCCCTATATGGGGTCTCCAAATAATAAAATATCTTTGATTCCCTGCTGAAGTCAGACGAGAACCTGCTAGTGTGCAAGCAAACTGTCATTTTTTTTTTTTTTTAAGAGGGCCCATTAGCGTCTTAAAGCCACAGGCTGGGCCCTTCCAGGAGGGCAAAGGGTGGGTCTGCTCCAAACGCGGCTCACCTGCCATCTGTCCCACACGGCTGCCAGCCCCTCTGTGGGGCACACAGAGGGCTGTGCCCCCACCCGAGAGCCCAGACCTCGCCTGCTGGATCTGGATGTCCCGTCAGCGGCAGCACCCACTCCTCTAGGCACCTCGGCAGTGCCCACCGTCCAGGCCCCGAGGGGCTTCCCAGGAGGGCCGGCCCTGGGGGGCTCGGCTGTGGCTCTGGGACCCAAAGGCTGCAGTAGCCCTCAGGGATTCGCAACGGGCTCAGCCCACGCCCCGTTAGGACGCCGGGGGAGGCAGTTCCTTCCGTCTCATTTCTGCTCACAAAACCTCAAGGCGGGCGTCGTCCCATCTCCCGGACAGGACAAGGCTTAGTGCCAGCTGAGGGCCTAAAGCGGCTCGGGATCCGGGGAGCTGGGTCTGCGGAGCCCAGCCTGTGCTCCCTCCGTGGCTGCCCCGTCCCATGCCCGCGGTGACCTCCTGCCTCGAGTCGGTCACCGCTGTGTCCCATCTCAGGGCATGGAAGTCAGAACTCACCACGGAGCCCAGGCAGGAAACCTAACGCTGGTGACGCCCCTCTCTGGGCAGCTGGGGTCTCAAATGGTGGGGGTGGGATGGACGACAGGTTGGGGCTCCCTGTGACCCTGCACGCTGGCCTGGGGCTGGCGACCATTTCCAGACTGCATTCCGGGGGCAGCTCGCCCCGGCCGCCCACCAGCCACGCCCAGGGTCACGCTGCGGGGGGTTCAGTGGACAGGGTTTGCTGTGCCAACCTTGCGCTGGACTCCGTGCCCCACCAGGAGCCTCCGTGTGAGGTCCTGCTTAGACCACGGCTGAAAGCCCCCACCTCCGCTGAGTCTTCCTCTCTACCTGGGGACAAAGCTTTGTCCAGCACCTCCAAGGATAGGACAGCCTGGGAGATGCAGCCCTTTGCCCCGCGGCAGGAGGAGGGGAAACCTGTGTTCTCCTTTACACAAGGAGATGCTAAGATGTGGTCAGAGCGGGGCCCCGGGGGGCTCCGTGGGTGAAGCCTCTGCCTTCGGCTCAGGTCGTGATCCTGGGGTCCTGGGATCGAGCCTCGCATCGGGCTCTCTGCTCCGTGGGGAGCCTGCTTCCTCTTCTCTCTCTCTGCCTGCCTCTCTGCCTACTTGTGATCTCTGTCTGTCAAATAAATAAATAAAATCTTAAAAAAAAAAAAAAGATGTGGTCAGAGCACGCATCGTGGGCAGATGGGAAGGCCAGTCCCGCCACCCCCACCCCTATGCCCTGACTGTGCCCAGACCACCGGCACAGCGCCCGGGGGACAGAGGCCCAGGGAGCTCCGCTCTCCCCCTGCTGCTCGCTGCTGTCCCTCCTCGGCAGCCGTGGCCCCCGGGGGCATCGGTCTGGAGGGGTTCACGGTCCCCGCACCCCCACCTCCCACCAAGCCTCCGAAGCAGGCCCGCCTGGCCGTCTGCCTGGAAGGGATGGCCCTTTGTCTGGAGTCCTGACCCCTTCCCACAAGCCGCTGCCCCCTCAGGAATAGCTCTTTCTGGTAATTTACTTGCAAAACATTTGGCCGTTAACACCGAGGCAAGGGTGGACGGCAGGTCGCAGACCATTAAACTTCCCGCACCTGGGTCCTCCGTCGGCCTGTAACCGCTGCCCGGTGGGGAGGCCGGCAAAGGCGGTATGAGCTCCGTCAGCCGGGCCCGGGGAAGGCGGGGGTCCCCACCTGAGCTGCCCCCGCTCACCCTCGTGCCGCCGTCCTCCCGGCCTCGTCCTATGAGGGTGGGCGTGGCGACCCCTCCCTTTGTGGGGGACTCGGGTCTGGTGGTGAGGCAGGGCACAGGTTGGTCCTTCTGGAAGGATGGCAGTCGTGGACGCTGAGAGCGGCTGGGAACGGCCTGCTTCCCGTGCGACACGACGCGGCAGCGCTACCGCCCAGCACCTGTGAGCCCTCCTGCTCACGGGGTCGCCAGCGAGCGTCCGTCCTGAGTCTTTGGGGCCTTGTGGGGACCTTCATGTCCAGGCATCTGAGGGGTGGGAATGTGCGGGCACACACGGGAGTGTGTGTCCCGTGCGGGGCGTGGCCCCACCTCGGTGCGAACATGGCTTCACGCAGAGAGATGACTGGATCCCGTGGGCGGCAGGGGGAAGGCCCAGGAGCCCTAGGGGTGGGGCGTGCCCTGATGGACAGAGGGGCTGAGGCGCACCCCCAGGGGCCCCCCGCCAGCCTGGCACCAGGACCCTGGGGGAACGTTGGGCACGGAGCACCCAATGGGTTTCCCTCCTGTTCCCATGAACCCTGGAACACAGAGCCATCGAGTGACTCGCTCACAGTCACACAGCCGAAGGGCAGAACAGGAGTTCGCCAGCGTGTCCTATGCTGTGGGCCACATGGCCTCCTGCTAAGGCCAAGGCCGGGCCCCACACAGTCACCACCAGGGGATGCAGGGACTCCAAGGGCTGCTCTGGGTGGGGGTGTTGGTGCAACCCCAGCCCTGTCCTCAGGGAGTTCAAGGTCAACAGGGCAGGAGTCTCGCCCCTAGAAAGGCTTGACTTGGCCAGGCCTGCCCTCTGGTGCCGTCTCTGCTTGGGAAGATGGGGAAACGGAGGCTCAGAGAGCCTAAATGAAGGCCCTTGGGGTTGACCACACGCGACAGAAGCTCTGGCCCCAACTGGCCTTCCAGAGCAGGCTGAGGGGGCCGGCATCGTTCCAGGGCTCTGGCGAGGGCAGCTGAGCGTTCCAACTCAGCTCAGGACAGTGGGACTGCGGCCTTCCCGTGCCCTGGCTCCGTCCAGCTGTCAGGCCTGAAGGGAGGCAAGAGGCCGGGTGGGTGTCCTTGCAGACCTGGGCAAGACAGGGTGGCGGCTCAGGTCGCGGCTGTGCCCGGGAGGGCAGGGACTCCTTGTCTTCCTCCCTTGACCCTCCTCCTTGCAGAGCTCCTGGGGCCTGTCATCAGATGGGAAAGGAAGCCAGGGGAGGCCAAGGTTGTACCCTGAGCCCCCAAGCCTTCCAGCTCCCAGGCCAGGAGCCCAGCCCAGAGCCCTCCCGCCTCCCACCCCTCGGCCCCCTGCACACCCAAACAGCCCTAGAGCCGGGACGGCTAGACAGTGGAGGGGCTACGGTAGGCTCTCTGCATGCCCAGCCCAAGGACATCTGCTGAGGAGGCCACAAGAGAAGGGCCCCACGACCAGTGCCCGCCCACCACACGAGCTGTTGAGGAACACAGCAGCCGACAGAGGCAGCCCAGCAGGGACCCCGGAGAAGGGGTGGAAGGTTGGGGGACAGGTCAGGGTCCCAGGCCTCGGCCTCTAGGAGAGGCCCTGCCCCCCAACCCCACCGTCCCCCCAACCCCCTTCTTGCCAAAGGGGTTTATAAAGACCTGTGCCGTGCACCAGAGAAAATACCGCTATCATTAAGGGATTTAATGACAGCTTTGCCCAATATTGGGGATTTGTTATGTCTCTCATTACACGTTTTAACAAGCACATTTCTCTGCGACACAGCCCCACGTGAGGGCTGTCCTCTGCTTCTGCCGTGTGTGACTTTCATTAGCAGGCGCTTTATGAAGCCGCGGACCACAGATGCGTGCCCAGCCCGGGCTTGAGGGGCCCGGGGTCCTGTGCTGGGTGGCCGGGCTGCGCCTGCGGATCTGCCCGCCACCCCCCTGCAGGCAGCCCCAACACCCTGGCCCTCTCGGCGCGGGCATGGCTCAGGGACAGACCCCTCGCTGGAGCCGGGGTTCCCAGATCCCAGATGAGCCTCTGTGTCCCCACATGTGACTCGGGCGTCTGAGCAGAGGAATGACTCTCAGCGCATGTTAGCGGTGGGATTCTGCCAGCCCGCAAACCTCCAAATAGTGTAAAAAACAAATGAAAAAGGCAGAAACAAAGCTGAATCTGCAGAAGCAGAACTGTCTGCCTCGTGCCTGAGCCCCAGGAGGCCCCCGGACGGCCCCCGAGGGCCTGCAGGCCGTGAGCTGGACGTCATTTGGCAGCGGGGGCCGGTGATGCCCCCGGGTCCAGGACCCGAGCCCTGAGCAGCGCGGTGACCACGCCCGCGGGACCGCAGCCCCACCCTGAGAGCCGCAGAGCAGGACCAGCCGGCTCGGCTCTCTGGGACCCCCTCCCCAGGTAGGTCGTGCGGTGGGGGTGGGAATGCCCAGGAAAAGTAGCTAATTCCAGAGCCCAGCCCCCGTTTCCGACACGCACATCCTTCCCAGCCCTGAAATGTGTCTGCCCTGCTCTGCTCCAAGCTGCCCTCCGCCATCGCAGCGGCCTGGGAAGCTACCTGGGGAGCTCAAGTTCACAAACGGGGAAGGCATGGCCTCCCGGGGGCCTCCAGCTGGAGGCGAAGCACACGTGTAGCCGGGACTAATTCCTGCCAAGAAGCTTCTGGACAAGCACGATTTGCAGTCCAAGGGAGTCAGGTGAAGGGGCCACTGGTGGACGGGGAGCCCCCCACCCTCTGCTTCCATGCCCAGACCCCCCTTGGACACAGACGGCAGCTTGTCAGTTGTCCGGACTGGCCCAAGCCCAGGATGTCAGCGGCCTCTGGGGACCCAGAGCCGCTCCACAGCCTCCACAGGCTACACCACGACTGTGAGCGGCAGGAACAGGGTCCGCGGGTCTCTGACTCCCTGGTACCTGGCACAGGGCTGGTTCTGTTTGTAAACAGTTGTTTCTACAGAAGCGCCCAGAAGTCCATGGCGGGGCCCGGGCAAGGGCTAGAGCTGGTGTGGGACGGGGCCGGTGAGACCCCTGGGTGCAGAGGCCCCCTGACCTCCCCAGACCAGGGGCGTGCAGGGTAGAGAGCACACGGCTTGGACCCTTATTCTGGAAGGATCCCTGGGTATACAAACCTTCCCCGAGGTCAGCTGGGTCCTCCTCCCTCGCCCAGACAAATGCCTCAGAGACAGGAACCTGCAGAGGCCGGGACAGAGCGGGGGACACAGCCCCCGCTGCCACAAGCTCCCCCCGCCCCCAGAAATGCACGACGGAATGAATAAATAATGAGCCGGCCGACCCGCGCGGCCTCCCCGATAGGGCTGGGCACGGCCGGCGATTCCGTCCACAATACCTCGCATTCATTACGCTCCTTGAAAACGGTGTGCTGTGTCTGGAAAACAGGAAGTGGCCGTAAGTCTCCCGTGTAAAAGCCATCTGAAGCCCGCGGAGCAGGCATGTTCTCAATCAGGAAGCAGTAAATAAACACGGGCCTCCCGCGGCCGCGCGCACCCGCCTGCCCCCGGGCTACAGAGGGGCACGGAGAGCGGAAATTTGTTTAGTCCTATAAAAGCACAGGCCGTATATCAATAGATGATTAAAAATGGAAACGTGGCCGGCTAATGGACGGTATTGATTTTAATAAGCGTTAAGTACACGGAGCTCGCAGATAAGGGCTGCCGGGCCATCTCCCCGCGCTGGGAAAGTGACCCATGCAGAGAGAAAAAACCCTCTTTTCCAAATTGAGACTTTCACCAGGCAGATGAGGGTCTGGGGGCGTGGTTTCCAAGCCAGCCTCCGTTCCGGAGCGCCGGTGTGACACGGGTGACTCGGGAAGCATTTCGTGAGGTCAAGGACGTCACCCTCCGCATAGGAGCATACTCAGGGCGTTTCCGCAGCCGGGGGCCCCGCAGGGGAGCCCGCGCCCGCTCTGGGGCTGCAGGGACGCCCCGGCGAGCCCCATGTTGCCCCATGTGTCAGGAAACCCCCTGGTTCCAGGGGTGACGGCCCGTTGGGGCAGCCCAGGCCTAACACCACACCGACCTCAGTCCCACCCGAGAGCGGTCTGGACCCCCGAGGCCCCGCAGGTTGCACTGATTCTTGTACGGAGAGCAGCTGTGACTGGACTGGTGTTAGGCGGGGCCGGGGAGCGGCGGAGGGAAGCCCCAGAGGAGGACCGCTGCTCCCTGCTGTGGTCACGGCCCTGCCTCGCATTTGGGGACCCTGTGCACTCCAGCGGCCTCGGCTGCATGGCCGGTCAGCGAGTACAGGCGAGCCTGGGGCTGGTGTCAGGACACAGCCTGCACGGGAGAGGCTACCCCTGGCCATGCAGTGCCTGAGGGCCTGGCCGAGGACTGCACGGAGGTCACCCCACTGCCCGCTCGTGATGTCGCCAGGACTTGCCCCAAACTCCAGGCTTCCCTGCCGGGCCTCGAGGAAGGGGGCTTGCTTCACCCATAAGCCTGTGTTTCACCTGGTCGTGTTGGGCTGCCCACCTGCCAGGTGCCCCCAGTACACGGACCCTGAGAGATGGGACCAGGGAGCCAAATGTCCAGCCGGAACATCAGGTGTCTGCTTGGGAACAATGTTCCCACTGGAGAGGAAGTCACGGCTCCGTGACAGTGACCAGACCGTCCTCCACCAAAGCGGGAGCTGGTAGCAGCCCGGTGGGGTCAGGCAGGAGGTTCAGGTGGCAGGAGCAGGGCCAGGGCCGTTCCCAGGCTGGGAAGGGCGGGCCACGTGGCAGAAGGCCCTCACAGATCCCACCTGGAAGTTTCTGGCGAATGATTTTGCTCATCACCTGCTTTCCTGGGGACGAGTTTGGCCTCCAAGCCTCTTACAAAGCATTTCTCCTGAAGCAGAAAACCTGATTCTACCCCCATCTCAGCTCCCAAGTGGGTGAGTTTCTTCGTTGAAGAATGTCTCCTTTTTACAGACAACGAGGCACAATCCTCGTCACATTCGGCCACCGGACCCGGTGAAGCCGCGAGGGCAGAGCTCAAGGTTTAAGATGGGGGACAGGTGCAGGGGGCTGTGGCCCCTTGGAGCAGGTTTTCCTAGAGAATCAGAACTTGGGAGCGTAGGCATCTTGACAGGAAATGAGGTAACAGGGTGTAAACCTGTGTGCCGAGCCAGGAGGCTCACCACACCACGGGTGCGAGGTGCGATGAGATGGGGGCAGGACTGGCAGCAGTGGCGGGGGGCTGCTGCTGTGTCCTGAGCAAGGACCACAAAACACGGTTGTAAGAAAGACCTGAAGCTCGAAAGGGGAGTGCCTAGTTTGGACGGGGGGTCCCGGCCCACCGTAACAAACACCATAATCTAGAAATCTCTTCTCTCGTGATTCTGGAGGCCAGAAGTCCAAAACCAAGTGTCAGCGAGGACCCATTCCCTCCAAAGACGCCAGGGGAAAATCCCTCTGCCTTTAAGTGTGGTCCTGTACATGTCCCCTCTGTGGGTGTGAATCTCCCTCTATACAAACACCAGTCGCTGGATTAAGCCACCGGTCCTAGGCTAGTGCAGCCTCATCGCAAGTAGATTCCACATGCAAAGACCCTATTTCCAAGTAAGGATGCATTCTTGGCTTCCAGTGGACATGACTTTGGGGGGACACCAGTCAACCCGTTACAGGGGATTGACACAGTCTCCTAGGGGAATGACTCTTTCCATCTTTCATTCCCCAGACGGGCAGTTCCCCGGATCCCCCCAGGGCTCCCCCACTCACTTTGGCCCTCCCCAGCCCCTAGGGGCATCTTAGTCTAGCCTCAGGCCTCCTATCCTTGAAATATCCTCTTACTCCTCAACCACAAGCCTTGGCTTAATGTCACCTCTCAAAAGAGGCCTCCTCCCAGTGCCCCCTCCAGAAACTCCTGCTCATTGTCTCTATTTCTCTCATCACAATTTGTTGTGATAAATTAGGTTTTTCCTCTTCCTGCAACACATGAGCTCCACAAAGGCCTGGGCTTATCTGTTTGTTCACCACCATATCCATGAGTCAACATGGCACTCAGTAAATAGTCAATTGGGAAATAATCATCAGATGAATGTGTGAATGTATGGTGGATGGATGGTTGGGTGGATGGACAGACGGACGAGTGGATGGATGGATGGGGAGATGGTTGGATGGATGGAGAGTTGGATGAATGAGTGGATGGATGGATGGATGGATGGGTGGATGGATAGACGGATGGTTGGATGGATGGATGGATGGATAGACGGATGGATGGATGGGGAGATGGTTGGATGGATGGAGAGTTGGATGGACGGATGGATGGATGGACGGATGGACAGATGGGTGAGTGGATGGATGGATGGATGGATACATGATGGATGGGCGAGTGGACGGGTGGTTGGATGGACAGTTGGTGAGTGGATGGATGGAGAGATAGGTATATGAGGGAACAAATACCTCCTTCAGTGTTGTATCTCCAGGTCCGGCACAGGTCACTGCACAAGGAAGGTGTTCGGGGGTAAATGATGGAAAGAAGGAAGAAACACAAGAAAGCAGGAAAGGTTTGTACTCTCAAGTCAAGGTTACAGAAATAAGCACAGGGGACCGTGCCCCCACACCTGCTTCCTCACGCTGCTGCGGGCCTGCTGCCACAAACCTGCGTACATCACAGGCCTCGAGCACTGGCTGCTGCCTGAGCAAGTTTGTGGAAGATGCCCGTAGGCCCGTTTTCACTCTGCTCCAGGGTCACGGCGCAGCTGTGCTCCCCAGCATGTAAGCTGAAACTTTTTGGGTTTTGCCCTAAGACTTCCTCTTCTCCGGGAGTTAGTGCAGTTTTCCTGTGAAAGGGAACAGTGTGGGCTTCGTGGGCCCGAGCCACTTACCCTGCAGCTGGAACATGAAAACAGCCGTGGATAGCACATAATGAGTGAGTGTGGCTCTGTTCCAATAAAACTTTATTTATGGACACTGAAGCATGGATTTCAGGTAAAGTGCTCACATCATGAAATATTACTCTTTGATTTTTCAAACTGTGAAAACCATTCTCAGATCACATCCCCTCTGAAGCCAATGGCCAGCCAGAGCCGTGCCTAGGGTGGAACTGGCCAACCCCTGTCCCGAAATGAGGTCTCTCGCTGTCCCCCAGAGTTCTGCCGTCTGGTGAATAAGTGTGTACTCACGCCTGTTCCTGCCTGCAGTGGCAATGGTCTATGTGTGGGGTTCAGCCAGCAGACACCCCATGTCACCGGACCCCCCCAGGGCCGGGCTCTCCCAGCAGCAGGCCCTCGCCCTCCCGGCCGCACTCAGGGGGCCAGTGTGGCCACCCTGCTGAGCGTGCTCCGGGGCCTGGCGCAGGGCAGCACGGCCTCTGGGCGAGCCTCGTCTGGGCGTGATGCCGTATCTCCCCACCTGCCACCAAAGTCACCGGGCCCCACCGCGAACGGGGGTGAGTGTTTGCTGTGTCCAAACTATCACATATGTTCTTGTTAGTCTCTCTAAGTGACTATTAATTCCATTAATAGCTTATGGGCTCTGCTGTTTGCCTCCAGAAAGCACTGAGCAAATATTTGTTTGACAAGAGAGATGTCTGTGACCCCATTTACATGATATTATTGCACCGCCCCGTTTCTCCCCGGGGTGCCCCCAGCAGCTGTGCTGCAGGACTGACCACCGTCTCATCCAGCCACCCGTGGCCAGAGCACTGGGCCCGGAGGACTCAACAGAGTCACTCACTGTCTCCCAGTCCCTGAGGCTGCACGTCCGGGGTGAAGCCGTGGGCGGGGCGGGCTCCCCCTGAGGCCTCTCAGCATCTTAACCTAACTGGGTTTTCCAATCAACAAACACAGTGTACCCCCTAATTTCTTCATGTTTTCTCTCATTTTCCTGAAGGCTCACAGTTTTCTATGATGAGGTTTACATACCTTTCACTAGATTCGTTATTCTGCATTTGATAGTATTGATGCTATTAGAACAATTTCAATTTCTAATTTTCTATTTGTTGCCTACAGAGAGAGAAATATCTGCTAAAATTGGATTTTCTATTGACATGATCCTATCATCTGCAAATTATGACAACAGTGTGTCTTGTTTTCTAATAGTTATGACTTTTATTACTTTTACTTTAATAGTTACAATTTTTACTACTTTTTCATGCATTAGTGCACTGGCTAGGATCTCTAGTCCAAGGTTTAATAGAACTTATGGTAACAGTCATTCTTGTTGTGTTCATAATCTTGGAGAGCTTTCGACAATTCACTGTCGGGAATGATATCTGCTGTAGGATTTTTTATATTTACTTTTTCATATTAAGGAATCTGCTTTCTATTCCTAATTTGCTAAATTTTGTAAAAATTATGAAAGAATATTAGATTTTATCAAATGTTTGTGCTGAATCTATTGAGATTATCATATAATTTTCTACTCTATTCCATTTACATACTTAATTACATTGATTAATTTTAAGACTATTAACCCAAACTTCCATTCCTAGAATGAACCTAATGTAGATTTATATATCAGTGACTTTGAGTTTATTAAAATCTGTTTAGGGTCTTTGCCTGTAAGCTCAGAAATGGTGGACAGATTGGTCTACATGGAGTTTCCTGGGATGCCTACATCAGGTTTTGGCATCAGGACTATGTTGGTTTTGCAAACAAGCTGAGGAGAGTGGCCTTTTTTCTAATTTCTGGAAGGGTTTGTGTAAGATTGACATAACTTCTTAACTGTTGATAGAATCGAACAGGGAAGTTACCCTGGAGCTAGAGTTTTCTTTATGGGAAGAATTTTAATTCCAGAGCCTATTTCCTTAACAGTTGTGCAATCATTTAGATTTTTTTCTGTTTGCTCTTGCCATAGTGTTAACTTATATTTGTCAAGAAATATGTCCATTTTGTTCACATTTCCCAAGTAATTAGTACAGTCTTCTTTTAATGCCTTCAGGATCTAGTAACTCCTCCCTGACATTGGCCATTTGCATTTTCTGTGCTCCTTCTCTCGTTTTCTTCTTTTTATTATCTTTGGAGTTTCTTAAATGATGTCTTAAAATGGCTTTTGTAATGGATTTTCCATTTTTCTTCTGTCCTTCTTTAATATATTTAACAATATAAATGCAGCTTCAAAGAAGATTTTCACTTCACACCACACATTTTGATGTATTTTTGTCATCGTTAAATTTTAAATATTTTTATTTCCAAAGTGATTATCTGCTTTTACTTATTTGTTATTTTATTTTTTTAAGATTTTTTTAAAATGTATTTATTTGTCAGAGAGAGAGGGAGAGAGAGCAAGCGAGCACAGGCAGACAGAGAGGCAGGCAGAGGCAGAGGGAGAAGCAGGCTCCCCGCCGAGCAAGGAGCCCGATGTGGGACTCGATCTCAGGATGCCCAGATCATGACCTGAGCCGAAGGTAGCCGCTTAACCGACTGAGCCACCCAGGCGTCCCACTTATTTGTTATTTTAAAATACCTTTCTTAATTCCCATACTGGCAAGATTTTCATTGTTGGTATCTGTTTTTATTTCTTATTTAATTCCAAATGATTTCGATCCTCTGAAATTTTTTGAAACTTGATTTATGGCCCTGTATGAATTTAATTTTTAAAAGTTCTACATGTAATTTTAAAAATATTAATAAAATAATAAAACAATGTTTTGCCATGGGGGGGCGAGGAGGTACATGTTTATCTCTGTCCATCAGGTTAACTTGTCAGTCATGTTGTTTAAATCTTCTAAACCCTTAATGATATTTTGTCTACTGTCTCATCAGTTACTGAAAAATCTGTGTTAAAATCTCTCACTCTATTATAGGATCTGTCAACTTCTCCTTTATATTCTGCCAATCCCTGCTTTATTTATTTGAAGACTGTGTATTTGGTGGAAATGCACGTTATCTTCACGGGAATTGAACACTTTATCAGCATGAAGTGTCCATCTTTCTCTCCTGGTGATGCTTTTTGCCTTGAACTTTATTTGCCATAAGTTTATTTATATGAAGATCTCAGTATTTATCTGATATCCACTTTCTAATTTTAATCTTTCCTTCCACATCTTTTTCCTGCATCCTTATTTTCAGACTGTAGTTCTTATAAACAACATATGCTTAGATTCTGTGTAGATTTTATAAACAAAATGTATTCGGATTTTGCTTTTACTGAGCTTGTCAATCTGTCTTTTCACTAGAGCATTTAATTCATTTGCACTTAATAGAATTAATGATACATTTGAACTTACATATATCTTCCCATTTACTTTCTATTTGGCCCGTATACTCTACACTCCTCTACTTCCCCTTTCTTGCTACTTTTGAGTCGGTTCTTACTAGGCCATCCCCGTTATCTCATCAGTTACACATATATTTCTATGTATCTGTGATTACTCTAAAGATGACAGCATCCATCCTTGACTTATCAAAGTGTAAAGGACCATGGTACTACTGTGGCCTTCTAGGACAATGCAAGGACTTTAATTCCATTTGACGCCCTATAATATGTCTCATTATTAGGTATTATATATATATGTATATGTATATGTATATGTATATGTATATGTAATACATATACGTAAATATATGTGTATATATATATAAATACATATGTTTAGATGCAAATAATCCCATGGCAAGAAACAGTAGAGGAAGGAAATACTCACATCTGTCCCTCAACAGCTTACACCGCACCCTTCCTAGCCTGCCACCACCACAGCTTGGTTGGCTGAGCACGGTCACCTCTCATGTTCCCTGGCCACCTACCCTACCTACCCTGGACACCCTCAGACCAAACATCATGGCAAATGGGAGAGACATCAGTAAGGGGCAGGTGGAGGGAGAGGGAGAGAGTCAGGGAAGACAGAGGAAACACACAAAGACACAGAAGTGAAGGGCGGGGAGGAGACAGGTGGGTGAGGCCGGCAGTGGCAGGGGTGGGCAGAGTAGGAGAGGGGTGGGCAGAGACAGGAGGGCCGGAGAGGGGAAGGGCCGAGGGATGGAGAAAGGCCACATGTGCCCCCTGCCCTGGGGCTGGGCTCACAGTCCACCTGCACACTTCCCCACGTCCAATTGCATCTCCTTTCTTCCTGCTCATGTCACTGGCCTCACAGCCTGGGAGCTCTTCCCAGCCTGGGTCTCTACCCAGGTGCTGTTGAGGCTCCTACCAGGTCTCTCCTTTCCTGCAGCACCCTTCCCCGCTGCCTCCCACACCCTCGGCGGCACAGGCTGTCACCTTGGACACTCGAGTCCCAAACAAGCTTCCTTGGAGCCAGCAATGATCTCCAAGAGACGTTTGGCCAGCTGCCATCTTTATTGCAAACTGCCCCTACTTCTTAGCTTTTGACACTCTGACCATGGAGAACATTCCAGATGCTTGGCACTGGGTGAGGGAGTGGGAGGATCCTGGGAGCGCTGGGAGGGGGCCCAGAAGCTCTTCCTCCTGGTCCGTGTGTGCAGCTCAGGGCTACAAGTAGCCCCAGTCAGACACCGGATCCCTGCATTTCCACGGCCCGGTGTCTGGTGAAGGCCCAGCTCGGGCCCAGCTCCAGCCCCTCCCATCCCTGCGGCTCTGATCTTGGCAGAAGCAGGCAGCAGGCAGCCTCGAGGAGTAAGCAAAAACGAGCCAAGCACATTTTTTCCCAGCTGCCGGTGACTTCCTGGGCAAGTCGCTAATCCTGGGTGACACTTTGGAACCGTGGGCTTCGCTACATGCAGGAATCCCAGCCCATGCAGCTGCAAACCAAGCTTCCTCCCCCCGGCAGAGGTCTGTGATCACACCCACCCAGCATCCGCGCCCACCTCATCCTGGGCCTCGGGTCCTGTTTCTGCCCCAAGATGCCTTTGAAGGGAGCGTTCCTCACATCGCCAAGAGGCTTGTTCCGTCCCACGTGTAGCTGTCCCCCGGCCTCGGTCCCGCTCTTCCTCCCTCTCCTGCACAACTGAGCTCTGCCCCCGGACAAGCTCACACCCTCCTCCTGCTGACTAGTCCCGCCCGGATGGAGCCTGTCCCCCAAACTCTGAGCCCTGTGCGTTACATGAGGCAGCAGAAGCTCTTCTACCCCACGGGCGCCCCACGGGCGTCCTTCCCAACTCAGTCGCTTGCGGGCATCTTGCATTTCTCCACTGCACCGCCCCACATCCAGTGAGAGGACAGGGGCCAGCCACGTGGGGTTTGGGGCCAAGGCTCTCTGAGCCCCCACAATGTGCCGGGCCCCACCTCAAGTGTCCTCATGTCGAGTGTTCCCAGCAGCCTGGGGAGTGGTCCCTCGGCTGAGGTCTAGGGAGACAGCAGGTTTTGTCCGAGGCGGAAGCCATAGCTGGTGTTTGAGCCCAGCCAGGCCGGCAGAGGAGAACGGACTGGTCACAAATGTCCCACGGCCCAGGCAGCACTGGCCACAAGGCGAGAGGCCAGGGCACCAGTGAATCACAGAACAGAGACAGCGGGCCCTCCACCTGGAGGTCCAGGACACGCCCCACTTCTCTTCCACAATAAAACAGATTTATGAGCGTGTGACACAGGAACAGAAGCTACCGGCAGAGCCTGTTTGGGGCCGTGGTTGTGTCCTGTTGCTGCTAGGAAAAATGGGCCACAAACTTAGGGATGGAAACAGCAGAAATTTGTCCTCCCACAGTCTGCTAGCAAGAAGCCCCAAGTCAAGGAACCTGCAGGGCCAGGCTCCCTCGGAGGCTCGGGGGGGCCTCCCACATGTCCCCCCGCCCCGCCCCGTGGCTGCGGCGAGCCGGTGCAATCCCTGGCTTGCAGCCATGAGTCTCCAAACCCTGCCTCATTGCCACAACATCGTCTATCCCTTGGGTCTCTCTGTGACCTCTCTTTTCATTAGGAGGACATGAACTCCCTAAGCCAACACCATGTCATCGTAACTAATTACACATGCACACACTCGCTTTCCAAGTAAAATAAGGTCACACCTAACGTCGCGGGTGGACGTGAATTCTGGGAGGGAGACCCTGTTCACCCCGAGACAGGGGCTCTCTGCTCTGACCTAGGCTCAGCCCCACCCCATGGGCTGCACACCCTCTCTGCACCTGCGCCACTCGGAGGCGGGGGGTCCTTGATGCCACTGGGCTCCTGCCCAGAGCAGGGACAGCCTAACTGTGGGCGCAATGGGGAGAGGGCTTCCAGGCTCACAGGTGACTGGCCCAGGGTGCCTGGCGGGGACATAGAACCGGGGCACCCCTCTTTCCTCAGGGCCTACGGGCTCCTGGCTGGCCAGGGCAGGAATATGGCACCGGAAGCCGGCCTCTGCCTGGACGGAGCTCTGGGAGAGCCCCGCTCGGCACCAGGAGGCCCTCTCCTGTGCCCGCCAGTGCCAGCCCCTGGGGGAGTCCGCCTAGCCCTGCCGCCGCTGCAGAGCTCGGCGCACGGCCGCGGCCGAACAAAGATGGCCTTGTTGCCGCGGATTAAAAGCGCGGTTGTCGCCCCGGCAGAGCTGAGCAGGTCTGGAGAGAGCCCAGTGAAACCCGCGGAGACACTCAAGGCCCCAGAGATCACTGTCTGCTCCGGCTCCTGAGTGCCCCCTCCCACCGGTTCACGCACCGCGCAGCGGGCTGGTGGGCACATGGCTGGGAAGGAGGGCTCCTCGGAAGCCTTGACGGATGGAGACGATGAGGACGATTCCCTCCGTAACTGCCTGCTCTCTGCCGGCAGAGCGGAGGCCCCGGGCCGGCCCCATCGCCCAGGGACCCTGAAGAGGAACAGATGCCCTCCAGGGCAGCCCATCCGCAAACGTGGTCGACGCCTGGCAGGAGGTCCTGGTGGGCCCTGCGTCACCTGCCCTGGAGACTCTCCTGCTGCCCCGGGAGGGGACCGGGCCCTCAGCCCAAAGGGAGATCCCGACCCGGCTCCCCCGGCCATTGCTGCTCGTCGCGCACCTGCCTCCTGGCCAGCTCTTCACACGCGCCTGCCTGCAGCCTGGATGGCTCCTGCCCGGGCCGGCCGTGGGATCCCAGCAGAAATGCTCCTTCACCGGAGGCACCGACACCTCTGGGCCAGGGGCCCCCACAGCCCCCCGTCACCGCCCTGTTGGTTTCCTTCCTCCCGATTAACCACAGGCTGTGCTCGGCCACCCCACAAGGGAGGGTCCCCGGCCGATCGTCAAGCCCGGCACCAGGCTGGTGCAGGACGGCTTCCAGGAGAGCTGAGGCACAGGTGCGTAGCCTGGGGTTTCCCCTCCCCGGGCACCCGCGGGGCCCTGGGTTCTGCTCTCAACCTTCCTGCAGCCCCCTCCCAGACACAATGGGATCCACACAGGCCGACGTCTCGGCGTGATGGACAGGCCGGGTGGGACCCGGGCCCAGAATGGCCACAACTCGACGGGGCCCCACAGTTGCCAGCTTGAAGCTCCCGAGATGCGGTCTTTGCGCTCCTGCTGGACCAGCGCTGGATGAGGTAGCGGATCCCTGGAGCCCTGCCATGATCCCCAAGGGGGCTCGGCCCGGCCCCCTCCCTGTGTCCTGGGCTGGATTTCCCCAAGCTCCAGTCTCCTGAGCAGGCGCACTGTGGGGCCTGTGTGCCTGAGGGGCAGCCGCTCCAAGGAGAGAACATGTGTCCCAGAGGAACAGGGACACGCAGTGGGACCTCGGCGGAGCATACTGGACGGTCCCCGCGTTCCTGGCCCCCGGGGGAGGTGGGCTGAGGCGTCAGCCCCACGTAGGGACTTTGGGGGGGTCACGGGGCTGCAGGCCAATGCGGAAGCCTCCAGGGCCAGTGGGAGACGGGAAGGCACAGGGTTGCGGCGGGCACAGGTCACCCTTTGGTTTCCATAGAGTCACTGAAGCGGCAACTGGCCTTGAAATTGATCCCTGATTGGAGTCGCTTGGGAGCCACGTTGAATTAGCGACGCAGCTGTGGGCCGCGGCTCCCTGAGCGGGGTCACCGCGGCCGTGGGTCGAGGGCCGGCTCCAAATAAAAGAGCCTCTCGTCCCCGTTACATTTCTCTAATATTTGAATTTTACCTAAGATTACTTTTTCCCCTCTATTTAATATATTGTTTTAAATAAAAATTCCTAATAAATCTTGAGACAAATATGTCATAGAAGAGCTTAAAAACCGTGGTGCGATATTTAAGAGTCCATAAAACACTCTCCCCAAACAGCCAGAGCTGTGGGGCGTTTGGACCAGAAGCACTTAACTCCAGGAACGCATGTTATTAGCTCCTAAAATTAAGAAAGGGCAGTGCTGTTTCACGGCCAGATAATTAAGTACCGTTTTCTCTTTTTTAATTCTATAAAATTAAACTTCCTGTTTTAAAGGTCTGGAGGGGCCTTGGGCAAAGGGTCCGCGGATGAGCCCTGAGGGCAAAGCCAGGCAAACAACAAAGGCCTTATGTGTCCAAACCTTAAAACGCAGGGCTTGGAAAAAACACGCCGCAGTCAGCAAAAAATTGCAGGTCATAAATCAGAGATCCATTTTTTCACATCATTTTAACTAATCCATTAAATCGTGGTGCCCAGGGCTCGCTCAGAAACAGAAGCCGCGGCCGCCCCACACCTCCAGCTCCTGGTGTCATTCACCCAGAGCAGTGACCCAGGTCGGTTCCAGCCTGTCCGGGGCGGGTGGCCCCCGTCCTCGTCCTGCTCCCTCAGCGGCGCTCAACCCCGTGCAGTGCGGGGGGGTGGGGGGCCAGGAGACAGGTCCTGAGGCTGCACCCTAGGCCGGGACCACTGGTCCCAGCTCCGGGGGGATTTCTTCTGCGCCACGCCGAGGAAACGGGGGCGCCCCAGGCACCTGAAGGAGGCAGACCCGGTCCGCGGGGTGGGTCCGGGGCTGGCGGGCGGGCTCTGTGCGCAGCCAGGGGAGCAGGTTTAAGGAAGGAGCGATCGGCTGAGTTCCCAAAGTGTCGCAACACAACACCCACGACCCTGCCGGTGTGGCCAGGCAGACTCAGCGGTCTCCCCGCAGGTCACAGTTTTCTGTTGTTTAATTTTATTTCATTTTGGTTGTCGGGGTCCTGCTGCTTGTGTGTGTAGACGGGTTCTTAATGAATTCAAGGCTTTCTGGCAACACAGCCGGCGGGGCCGCCTTGTGGTTGCAGACAAGAGGCTGCTGGGGTCATTGTCGCTCCCTTCTTGCGGTGTCGGCCCCGCCGACAGGGGCGCCCACCGCCAGCCCGACCACAGGGCCCCCGGGGCGGCCAAGGCCAGCACCGTGACTCCTGCCTGCCACACTGAGGGGCAGCGGACCTGCCCGCGGAGAACAGGCTCTGATGTTCTGGGCATGGGCTACGATTCTCCC
Source organism: Mellivora capensis (assembly GCA_004024625.1). Classification (NCBI taxonomy): domain Eukaryota; kingdom Metazoa; phylum Chordata; class Mammalia; order Carnivora; family Mustelidae; genus Mellivora; species Mellivora capensis. Next base: position 23,640 of record PISX010008621.1, read on the forward strand.
TGTACTTCTGGGGGTGATTCCTCTGGGATGACCCGCCTCCTCCACGAGAGCCCCCGAACCCCAACCTGGAGCCAGGCTGGGTGGGGCTGGGGGGCTGAAAGTCAGTGTGAAGTCCGAGGGCGCCACACCGCAAAGAGGTCTGGGCTGGGGGCTCTTGGGGCCACGGCGGAGCTGGGCTCTGGGGCGTCTCCCACTTGGACGCTGGAGGAGCGCCAGCCAGAGCTCCAAGATGCCCAGAGGCGGCCAGCCCCAGAGCCCCCTCGCCGGCCCCCTCACGGGCCTTGCCCACGGCCCCCGGGCACCGCAGGCTCCCGCCTCCCAGTGCGTTTGTGGAAATGAGTGAGCACATTTTCATAACAAAATACTAGCTCAATCTTAAGAGAAAATTTATAAGTGTTTTGTGGCTATTGAGATTTGAGCCGAGTCATCAGACTCTTGCCCAGATGGCCTCAGAGGTGAGCCTCGGCTCCTCTGTCCCCGCAGAGCGCCCTCGGTGACGCCCACCGGGCCGGGCTGCACCAAGAAGGGACCCCGGGGAAGCCACGTGCTCCCCACTCACGCACACACACGCACGTGTTCACTCATGCCCCACATGCACACTGACGTCTGTGCACACCAGCATGGGCTCACACGCGCTCACATGCGCAAAACCGACACCCACACTAACACACACACAGCCTTGCTATCCCCACATGGAGACGTGCGTTATCCCATCCTGAAGACCAAGGGCCACACGAAGCTCTGACTCAGCACCCCGCGCTCCCAGCCCTCAGCCGCCTGGTGGGTGGGCAGCCCTGCCGACCGCACACTCACACTCCAGCATGACCCTCAGGGCTGCTGCTCAGGAGAGGGGCAGAGGGAACAGCGTGGGGTCCGCTCCCCTCCAGGGGCTGATAAAGGACGAGCCACCCGGGGCAGGGGTCCCTGAGGGACAAGGGAGTGTGTGGAAACCCGCCGTTTCTGTGACGCTGGACAGCAAGAGAAAGGCCAGAGAGAGGTGGGCGGGAGGGACCCTGGGTCCTTCGCACTCAGCAGGAGTGAACCCTCTCCCGAAGGATTGGAGTGAATGTGGGAACGGACAAGCCCCTCTAGGGGCCTCTGCCCTGGATGCCGATTCCACACTGTGGGCCTCTTCGAACGGGCCGACCATCAACCGGAGGGGACACACCCCTGATGGGCGGTTCCCACATAGGCAGGTTTATTAACATGAAAAGTCGCATAGATTTTCTCATAGCAAGCATTTGTGTATTTCACGGGTCACTTAGCTTTAAAGGCACGTTTGTAGGTGCATCAGACGGCGTGGGAGGTCTGCGGTGTGTCTGTGGCGGCCGGCGCTGGCCGGGAGGGGCTGCGTGGCACCCGCGCGGGGTGCTGAGGGCTCCAGTGCGTGGGGACCGTGGCCACAGGCCCAGCGACGGCTTGGAGTCAGCATGGCTGCGCAGAGACGCTGCGTGCCCTGCCCCCCACACCAGTGATCGCATCTTCTCTCCAGGCTTGGCACTGTGCCACCTAATCAAACTCAGTTCCTCCCGCCAGTGGTGTCTGCAGGGCCTATGGAGCAGGAGCCAGAGAGGGGAGGGCCCTCCGGGACTCCGTCCAGGCCCTTAGCCCCTGTTGGCGGCACAGGTCAGCTGCAGACCGCTGGGGCTCCCTTACAGGGACTGGGGCAGCCCATCAGCACAGCTCCCTGCAGCAGGTGGTCCCACCGAGGGGCTCTGGGGCTCAGCGTCCCCCAGGGGCCCCTGCAGGGGCCACCCAGTGCCTGTGGCAGAACCGGTCCCAGACCGTAGGGAGGGAGACCAGTCCAGCAAGCAGGCAAGTGCCCTCCAGCACTTTAATTGTCAACAGCCAGCAGACGTTGCCACATCTGTGGGTCGTTTCAAAGACGATAAATCAGGAACCTTCCAGACTGGCACCCTGCCAAGGCAGAGAGAGGGGCTGAGGGCCACAGGAGCCGTGGCAGCCCCATGTCCAAGATGGCTTGGGAACTGGTGGTGGTGGGATGAGGGGAGAAATAGATTAGATTTGTCTCCAATGAGAATTTGTGGTCAGCTCGGAGCGGGAAGTCTGTGATGCAGGAATGTGCCGTTGGTGACGGGCATGTCTACATTAAGGGCTGCTGGGTTGGAGGGTCTCTTGGCTGCGAACACAGCTCAGAGGGGACCTGACCCAGAGGGCCAAGGTGAGAGGACCCGAAGGGATCAGCAGGTCTGGGCCTATTTGGTTATGCACGGGGGAAACCAAGGCTAACCAGGAGGTGACACAAATGTGACTGGGCAGCCCCAGGACTAGGACTCACATGTCCCCACCCAGGGAGCCTGGACAGAGGCACACCCAGGCATAGGACCCAGACAGACAATGCTGCCCAGCATGACCACGAGGTCGCAGATCATGGCCACGTGGCTGGGGTGTGCCCCTGGGAATGGGGACGAGACTGAAAAACCCCCACCAGTCCAGGACCACACGCTCTGTGAGGCCCAGTTGCTGGTGGGGACAGTGACACAGAAGCTCCAAGCCCACCCGTCTTCCCAGAGCATCTCTCTCCCTTGCAGTCTTAAATTCTAAAGCCCCCGATGTGTCTGCTCTAAAGGAGCCGACCTTCAATTGTCATCACCGTCACGAACCAGCTCCATGTAAGCCCCAAGCACTCTGTGAAAGACCACTGGCTGAGCCCATTTTTTACAGATGAGGAAACTGAGGCAGAGAAACTTGTCAAACGCCACACAACTCAGTCAGCGGCAGGACTCGCATCACAACCAGGGGCCCACCTCCCCCCGGGGCTGCTGCTTAGCCTTTTCTGAGAGAAGGGACATGGGGCTACAATCAGAAGGGTGACCAGGAAGAGGAACAAAGAGAAGCAAGAACCCAGGAGTGAGAATTTACCCCCCAGATGTAGGATCAGCATCCCCACCCCTGGGAGACAAGCAGTTCACATACAAAGGACCAGGAGTAAAATGGCATCAAACCTCATGGCACCTGGAAACGAGAGGACAGACAGGGGAGCATCCCTTTCTGAATTCCGCAGGGAGGTGATTGGCACTTGGATCCAGTGTGCAGGCAAACCCACAATCAAGGGTGTTGGGAGAATACAGATAATTTCAAAAATCAGAAGAGTTTATTTCCACCAACCCTTTCCAGAAAGCTGCTTAAGGATGTGCTCCAGGAAAACAAGGGCATAAACAAACAAACAAAAAAAAACCATTTTTTTAATTAAAGTAAATGAGGTAGGGGGGTACCTGGGTGGCTCAGTGGGTTAAGCCTCTGCCTTCAGCTCAGGTCATGATCCCAGGGTCCTGGGATGGAGTCCCACATCGGGCTCTCTGCTCAGCGGGGAGCCTACTTCTCCCTTTCCCTCTGCTGCTCTCCCTGCTTGTGAGTGCTCTCTCGATCTCTGTGTGTGTGTGTTAAATAAAGAAATAAAATCTTTTATAAATAAATAAATAAATAAAGTGGCCATTCAGGAAACAAGGAATGCAAAACAGAAGAGAAGCAGAGGCATTCCCAAGACAGCCGCTGCACAGGGGGCCGAAAGTCAGGAAAGCTTACTGGCCTATGAATCTGGACCACCCAGCTTTGCATCACTCCCACTGGAATTATGACTAACACTCGCCTTCTCTCCCACATGTGTCCTGAGTAGGAAAATACCTAATGAGCAGCCAAAACAGTGTGGAGAGGAACAAGGATCCAACAGGACAGCCCCAAGGAAACTAAGGAAATGAACAGAAGGCAAATCCATTTGGCCCTTTTTAGAGAAATGTTAGCTCTTCAGGATCCTTAAGGCTCAATTCATGACAGCTGTGTGGAAACTGAGGCAAATGAAAATAGGAGGCAGTTGTCAGTGCTGGTGAAATCAGGAGTTGTTTCAGGAAAGAAACGGAATCCTGGTTCTTCCGTGGCCCGGCATTACCTGCACCTCTGCAAGAAAGCGAACCTGAGAACAGACAAGCCAACAAGCGATTGAACCGGCAGGTGAGCGTCTAGAGGGTTCAGACTCCCCCTCCAGCAGCGCCGAGTGGAGAGGAAAGCTTTAAAACTGGAGAGCTCTCTTCGCAATAAACACCATAAAGCTGTCATGAGCTACGAAGACGGGCACAGAGAAAACTGAAAGAGGCAGAGGGGCTGTTTCTGGGGAGTCGATGAGAAGTGGGGGGTGTTGCCTGTCATCCTAGTAGCCTTCTACTCTATGCCTGTGTCTCTTTGACAGAACATTTCCCCGTGTAAGTCTGAGGCAGCACGAATAGTCCCCGCCCGCCTGGGATCCCACCCTCGGAAGCACAGAGACATCCCCACGCTCTGCGGCCCACAGAGGCCCCCGGGCGGGAAGCTGAAGAGGTGGAAAACCAATCCAGGTCGCTGGGAGGTCGGACGGAGCATCCGAATAGCACCCCAGCAGCCGGCCTCACAGGAACACGGTGGAGGTGAGGCTGCCTCTCCCGGGCCCGCCGTCTGCTGCCCTGAGTGGGGCCCCCGGGCCCATCTCGGACCGCAGGCCTCCATCACCTGCCCCGCACCCTGCTTGTGCGCTGCCCCCTCTCCCCCTGGAACGAGGAGCCGTGGTCCATCGCTGCGCTGGTCCTGCTGTTGATTCCAGCTCTGGGAAAAGGAGGGGTGGTGATGGTCTTCCTGGGATGCCAGAGGCCAGGCCAGCCAGCCAGTCAGGGCCAGCCCCCCTTTAACTGTTCCTGGAAGCCAATGAGCTCCCGCTGGCGACAGGTAACCGCTGCTCTGTGCGTGCAGGTGTGCGCTTCTCCACGTCCGATGGCGGTCCCGGGTTCTGTGGGAACTGTCGGGACCGTGGGTCCCTGCCCAGTATTTAGGGTCCAGCACAGACCCTTCCCCTCACCGGTAGCCCAGTGTTCCCTCCAGTCCTGTGTGTGAAGGGGCCACATGGCCACGGCCTGCAATGGGGCCTGGGCTTCCTGAGCAGGGACCAGGGCCAAGACACAAATGTCAGAGCCACACACAGTCACAGCCCCGCGTCGTCCTCACTTGGGGCAGGGCTTGTGGTGAGGACAGGTCTGTGTGGACCACGGGTGGACTCAGAGCTGAGCCTTTGGTCCTGGTGTCCACAAAGACCCTCTCGTAGCTCTTGGGGACCCGACCACCAGCTCCCACTCCTGGGCTTGGCACTGCTTCCACACCCTCCTTAGCAACGCGGTTCTCTCCGGGAGAGGCTAGGGCTCTCGCTGACGTGTGTGCATGTGTGTGCACAGGGGCGTGTGCGTGGCTGCGCGTGCCTAACGGTGTGTGCTTGTGCGTGTGCCCACACGCCCGCGTGCTCAGCGAGGTGCCAGGAAACAGTGCGCAGTGAGGGGCAGACAGAACTGGTTCGCTCGTCGCCTTCCCATCAGGTTCAAGGCGCGCTCAAGTCCGTGAGAGCAGACGGTGAGCCGGGAGCCCTCCTGCGTCCACAAGCCTCTCTCGTAGGGGGTCCGCCCCGAACTCATGCCTCTCCCCAGAGGCCAGGGTCCTCCGCCGCCGCCAGAAGCTGGCATCCTGCAAATGGGCCCCTTCTTTATGCAATTCTCACGACAGCTGGGAATTCTGACTTCTTAAACCAAAACAATGGAAACACTCAAGCGGAGGAGACACCCGGTCCCGAGGCCACCGTGGTGTGACTGGCACCGGCCAGGAGGACGTGATGTCACTCACCTGGAAACTCACTCCTACGGGTCTTGGCCCTGAGACCTGGGAATCTGGCCGGGGCTCTCCAGAGGCCTCTCCTCCCTGGCGCCACCTTGGCCTCCGCAAGCCAGGCTCTCCCACGACGGGTGGGCTCGGAGGGGACCCACACTGCAGCCCAGCCCTGGGGGAAGGGCAGCCCCACGTCTGCCTTCCTCTCCCCACTCCCGGCTCGCTGCAGGAGCGCTCTGGGCAGGCCCACATTCCAACACTGCTTGCCACGGCCTGGTGTTGAAAGATGGCACAAATGATAAATTAAATGAGAGGAAATGGCTGAGGGCCCCATTCATAACCCAGAGGCCAGGGCGCCGGGCCCAGAAATCTCCCCGGCAAATACTACAATGCTCATAAAGGTCCAATTCACACCACATGCCGAGCCTCCAACCGGCCCACTCGGGAGGTACCCCCACAGCTGGGGGTGGGCAGCTGAGAGAGAGAGGCTGGGGCTGGGGCCTGGGGGCTGGAGTCTGGGAGACAAAGCTGAGGGATGGAGGCTAAGGGACAGAGGCTGGAGGCTGGGGGCTGGGGGCTGGGGACTGGGGACCGGGGGCTGGAGGCTGGGGTACAGGGGCTGGAGGACAGACTGGGGGACAAGGCTGGGGACGCATATGGACTTGCCTTTGCCCTATTGCCCCACAGAGGCGTTTCTGTCTCCTCCCCACTTTCTTATCCAAACAGGAGGTGCATGGTCACCCCACGAGACCCCCACCTCTCTCCTGGTCTCCTTGCCTCTCTGGAATCCCGGCCCAGGTGTGCACAGAAGGGCTAATTAAAGCGTGTGATGGGGGCAGGCCCCTCCGGAGTGGCACATTTCGGGGATAATGACTTCAGGCACACAGGAGATGCGTGCCCTGCGCACACGGGGGCAGGGAGCGGAGGGCTCCATCCCCCTCCCAAACACACTCTGGGCCTCTTTATCTTCCTCCTGGGTCCACGTCCCAGGACACGGTTTTGCTCAGACTCAGAGATCACAGCTGTGTCCCTGCTCTCCCCCATCAGAAAACGCAACTAGGCCATGGGGTGCGAGAACCTGAGGCCACCAAAGGACGCGTGGGTAGAGAGTAGGCAGGGCGGGGCTGACCGCCGGCGGACTGCGGGCCAGACACGCGGGCAGAGTGTGGGCCGAGCCCGGCCTGAGTCTCTCAGTCACATAATGTGTGTTTTCCTCCGTCAGTTCTGAACAGGTTGTGTCGGGTCAGGGTGGGTCTGTCAGGCTGCCCTCCCTGCCCTGCCCAGGTGCATCTGGAGCCCAGGGTGTCCCAGAACCACGGGGGGAGGGGCAGGGGACAGCTCTGGCCTCAGGCAGGTGCCTGCGGACGCCTGGGTTCCTGGCTTTGAGGTGCACCCGCGGTGCCCTCCCGGCCCGTTGGCCAGCTCCCACTCTGAGCGGCAGCCTACCCACCCCCACCCCATCGCTTCAGGCTTCTGGCATCTGGGGGATGGCCCCGGGCATGCTCCACTCCGCCTCCCTCTGCCCCCCTCGTGCCTGCCCCACACTGGGCCAGGTGACATAGGGGCAGACTGACAAGGGGGGGTCCAGCTCTGTCAGACTCCCCGCGCCCACGACCCCCCTCCATGAGCACCTCACCAGCCATGTCCAGGGCAGCAGAGGTGGGGACGGGCAGCCCCCACACCGTCGGCCCCCAACAGAGAGGCCAAGACCCCTCACCTTGATCGGCCTTGGTTCCCCGGCCCACCCTGGCCCGTCTCCTCGGCTGTGTGCTGCTCATGTCCTACTGGCCAGTCCTCAAGCTGAGAACATCCCTGCTCCCTGGGCTGGGCAATCCCATCACCCCAACTGTAGGCACAATTCCCCCGGAGAGGGGCCCCAACAAGCCCAAATGTCTGCCGGGCTGGAGCGGCCAGGCGGGGCCGTGGGCACCAGCCTTGACAGGTGCGCTGAGCTCTGAGCTGCACCGGCTGCCACGTGACGTCCCGGGGCCGCCGGGACCCTGCACCGGGCCGGTGCGTCAACCCCAGGACCCCGTCTCTTCCTGAATCTGGCTCTGGAGGCTGAAGTCCGAGACCCAGGCACCGGCGGGCCTGCTTCCTCCCGAGGCCGCAGCCGCTGGCCGGGGCTGGGGGTCCTGGGTGCCCTCGGGGACAGGCTCCTCCCCATTCCCCCCAGCTCTGTGTCATTTTTCCAGGCTTCCCTGCATGCGGTCAGCATCCCGCTCTCCCCTTAGGACATCGTGTGGGGTTGAGGGCCACCCCGATGACCTCGTCTTAACCAACTACATCCCTAAAGACCCTCTTTCCAAATAAGGCCTTGTTCTAAGACACGAGAGGTTAGGACTTCAAGGTGGGAACTTCCAGGGATTCAGCCCCAACAGATGCTGGGGCTCCTAGGGCTCAGCCCCAACAGATGCTGGGGCTCCTAGGGCTCAGAGGGCCTCGGGGGTGCCGGCCTTCTAGGCAGCAGCGAGCCAGACTAGCTGCAGGCCAAGCTCCCCATCGAAGGGTCTCGGTGCAAAGCCAGCCCCCCCACCCCACGCCATCACAAGGCTTCTGCCATGCGGATAACGGAAGAGCTTCTGCGTGCACGGGGCCCTGGCCGCTGGCCCCATGGAGGGTCCACACCACGGCTCCTCCCGTCAAGGCCAGCGTGGGCCTGGTGGCTCCGTGCGATAATGGGCCCAGTCATCTGGACTTTCCATTTCCCGACCAGGGGGCGTTGGGTTACAGTCGCAAACTCGGACTTCAAGAGCAGCCATAAAACAGAGCCCCTGAGCATGGTTCCTGCTTGTTTTCCAACATTAGCAGCTCATCCGATACATGCTCTAGGGTTCCGGTTTCCCAGCCGTCAGGGGCACGCAGAGCCCCGGCTGGCCGGCCCGTGTGTAATCGCGTGCGCGGCTCCGGCCCCGGAGATCACAGACACAGATGTGCATGCCCACCGCTTTCGTTATCCGCCGTATTGGGTTTATCCGCCTTTTCTGCCTGAAAATCCTCCCTCATAAAAGATGAAGAGAGGGTTCCCGGTGGGCTTGCCGTGGCTTAACCTTGCGGCGGAGGGCCAAGGGCACAGCAGACCCTGCTGCACACAGGGGCCCATACACGGGGACCAGCCCGGGAGCCGCCCGGGACAGAGGGTGCTGTGCCCACTCCGACTCCGTGTCGTTCATCGTGTCCCACGGGCCCCAGACCTCGGCGCCATCAGCAGCTCCTGCAGCGTCCCCGGCCCTCACGTCCAGCTGCTGCTGCCCCTGCACCCCAGGTTCCCGGCGGGCGCAGGCAGGTGTGTGCCACAGCAGAGCCAGCACAGTGGGTCCCCAGTGCTCCCGTCCAGGTCCCAGGGCCACCATTCCAAGCCCGGGGACTCGGCTCCGCACCAGGGTCTCCAGGGGGTGGCAGTGGGGGCTGCGTTCAGGGGCTGAGACGGTACTGTGCGATGCCATGATGCCAGTTCATGGACGTTGGTCCAGACCCACTGCCTGCAACACCGGAGTGACCGTCACGTAACTGGCTCAGGTGATGGAGAGGCACAGGCTGTCCACCCGGGGTGGGGACCACAACCAATAGGGCAGGGCATTTCCCACAACATCCAGACCTGCCCGCGCGGGGCCAGGGTCCACATGCCTGAGTCTCCCACGCCCACAGAGCTGTCCTGGGCCACCGCCCTGCCCTTGCGGAGCCCACACCAGGCCCCACATGCTGCCTCTCAAGGGCACCAGCCCCTCTATCCCCCACTGTCTCTAGAGCACACTACATGTCTGGGGTCCCATTTGTCCCCAGCCTGGGACGCTGTCCCCAACCACCCTGGCAGGTGCCGCCTCAGACCTGCCTGGGCCTCCTTCTCATGGCACAGGTCGCCCTGCCAGCCTGCACCCCTTCTGTTACCCTGTGCCCCCAGCCTAATATTTCCTCCACACTTAGCCCTGCCTGAAACAAAGACCCTGCCAGACTTCCCTCGTCCCCCAGTCCCTGCCCTGTGTCCCCAACCCTTGTCCCATGTCCTCGACCCCTGTCTGTGTCCTGGGTTCCTGTCCCGTGTCCCTCAGTCTCTGTCCTATGATGACACCCACAGCCTCTGGCCACATTAAACATAGTGAGGTCTGGGCCTTCCCTACAGACCAGCAGGGACACACAGAGGACAGGCCTGTGAAGACAAAGAGACATCTTGTGCCAGAGGGAGGCCTCAGGGGGCACCAACCCTGCTAACACCCTGATATTGAGCTCCTGCCTCCAGAACTTTCAGCCCCACTTCCCAGAGGACAGTCCTGAATTTTGGCTCAGAAAACCTTCTGTGCCCAGCTCTGGAAAGGACGCGCTGGGAAGAGGCAGGAGGAGCCTGCAGAGGCCAGGCCTGCGTGTGCCGGGCGGGAGAAGGGCAGCAGACCCTGCCGTGGGCCTCGGGTGCTGCAGCCACGCAGGGACATGGAGAGAGGATGCTGCCGTCGCTGGCATAGCGGTCCCCAGCCCCACTGGGTTGGCAGTTTTAGAAACCAGGTCGTTGAACGTCTCTAGCCCAGCACTCTGTTGATCACAGACGTTCCCAGAACCCCACTGCCCGTGCGAGGCCCTGCATGCATTCATGTCGACCCGCTGGCCCAGGGAGGGTTTTCTCCCGACATGGAAGAGTTAATGACCAATTTGTTCCTCTTTTCCTGTACATAATCAGTATTTCTTTTTGAATATATCTGTCCCCATTGGCAGGTGTGATTGCTAAGCTCTAAGGATGCTGGGTAAAAACCGCATCCCTTGGGGCGCCTGCGTGGCTCAGTGGGTTAAAGCCTCTGCCTTCGGCTCAGGTCATGATCCCAGGGTTCTGGGATGAAGCCCCGCATCGGGCTCTCTGCTCAGCAGGGAGCCTGCTTCCCCCCCGCCCCCTCTGCCTGCCTCTCTGCCTGCTTGTGATCTCTGTCTGTCAAATAAATAAATACAATCTTTAAAAAAAAACAAAATGCATCCCTGTTCTCCAGGAAGGTGAGTCTGACAACAAGGACAGCCGTCCCCTCAGAAATGACACGGGGACCAGCGCCAAGAGCCCAGACCCACTGCTTATCAGCCCCACCACAGCCTGCTGACTCCTCCATCATAGACGTCCCAGAATAAAGTGGCTTCAGTGTCTCCAAACAACCCCAGAAGAGACCTGCCTGCTCACCTTCTTGCCTCCTTGCTCAGACAGTCTGGCCTCAGCGGACCCCGAGCTTCCGGTCTCCCCCACACCCCCCATGCCTGGGCACCTCTGGACAACGTCTACTCGCTCTTCTGATCCCAGCCTGCTGGGCACTCCCCACACTGGTCTGGAAGTCCCGGAGGGCGGGCAGCATCCTCTGGAGGAACAGGTGTGGCTGCCCCGCAGGCCTGGCCCTACTTCTAGTGAAGGACTCCCTCCAGCCAGAGCCGAGGGTTCTGTGAGTGACCGACTTCCCAGCCACACGCTTGCAGCAGGCAGAGGGAGGGCCCCACCCCTGCCCCCACGAAAGCCTGCTGTGGACCCTGCAAGGAAGCCGCCAGGCCACACGAGCGTGGGGCGTCCCTCCTGCACGGGGACCACCAGCTGTGGGCGGCTCACGGCCGTCATGGGCTCCTGTGCTCCGCAAGGCCACCCCATGTCTGCGGCCAGAGCTCCCCAACACAGCCGTCCTTCGGAAGCCACATCTGCAAGCCGCATGTGGGCCGCAGATCAGCAGAAGCAGGCCCAGGGGAGGGAGGACCCCGGCAGGCGGGCAGTAAAGACCCTCCCCACCCCTGGACACGTTCACAAGAGAATCCTTATTGGGTATCATAAAAATATCACGCCTGCCCTCCAGAGATTTATAATGTCATAAAATGTAAACAAACAGGTTTTTAGATCAAAGTTGCATGAATAACAGACGCACGAGCTTCTGAACAAAGTTAATAAATCGGAGGTTTCTCGGCTGAAACTGTTCCGGCATTGGCCCTTCCCAACCTCCTGGCTGAGACCGGGAAGCAGCTCCCCAGGCTTGCGTCTGGGGGTGCATCCTGGCCTTCGGGGACCCTGGGGACCACCCGCCCCCCCCCAGCCACGGGGCCGTGCTGGGGGGCCCGTGTCTTAATTGCCCCCCAGTCTATGCCGGGCTGGGGGTCCCGGGAGGAGCATCCGGACACGGAGCCAAACTGTGAGCCACCTTCATCGTCCTGCCTTTTGAACCAGAGACTTGCCCTGTGTTTTTCCTAAACTGTAACCAGAGGCCGTCCCGGCCCTCGCTCCCCTTCATCAACCATCCGAAATGCGACCTGCGTGGGCCGCAGAGCAGCTCATCAGCGCCCCGGGGAACCTCCTGTGCGCCTCCGGGGCTGTGTCCACGTCCCGAGAAGGGCGGGGTGCGCATGTGCTCTTGGCGCTCAGGGACGGGACTACAGGACCGACAATCTCCTCATCCACCTAAAGCTCCTCCCGGACACGGGGCGCCCCCACCCCTGAGGAAGGCCAGTGCTGGCCCGGCGGGCCGCAGGGGTTTCTGGGTCTGAGCCCTCCGTCCCCTCGGGACCTGATCTGCGTCTGGGGGTCGTTGCTGACGGCAGTGAGGGCCGTGGCCAGACTTTGCAAAGCAAAACAGAATGCACAATTATGCTTGCAGTTTAGACAAGCAACAAACAACTTTTTAGCTTGAGATGCCCAAAATATCAGACAGGGCGCATTGTAACAGACTGAATTATTCCCCCCGAAAAGCTAGCGGGAGCCCGAGCCAGCAGGACCCCAGAGTGTGACTACTGGGAAGTAGGGTTCCTACGGGGTCCCCGAGTGAAAGTGAGGTTGTTGGAATGGGCTCTGAGCCCATCTGATCCGAGTCCTCATGATCAAGGGGGATGGGGGCATGCACAGAGGGACGCCCACGCGAGGCCACGGGGCAAGGACAACCGTCCACGGCCTCTGAGGGGACCAGCCCTGTCCATGCCGGGCCTCGGACCCCAGTGTCCAGGGTGGGGAGAGCGAGGGCTGGTGGTTTAACCGCGCATCTGTGGGGTCTGTTAGGACCCCCAGCAAACTAACTCGCGTGGTTATGTGACACGTTCATGGCTTTGAACTCACATCTCACCAGCACGCATAGCCTGCCCGTCCCTCTCCCTCGCTGGAGAGTAGCGTCAAGAGCCACACTGCAGCTCTGGCGAGAGACCTGCCCCCGGGGCCCAGTGCAAGCCTCGGGCTCTCTCTGGGCCCGGCCACTGCTTGGCTCTGGGGACAGAGGCTCCCACGTGGTCTGTCCCCCGGCCGGCCATGGGCCACCCCAGCCACCTTATCAGGATATGAGACCGAGCCCAGCAGCTTTCCTTGGGCTCTCTGTGATATTCTAGGCTTTCCTGAACTGAGGAAACAGATGCTGGCTGGCCGTGGGCTCCCAGTCTGGGAGCACCTAGTCCCGACAAGAGACACCTGCTCTGAACCACAGTCCAGCCCACAAAGATGCTGCCCCTGCCGTTCTCCCCACACAGCGTGAGCAACAGACAGCTGTGCGAGGGGTGCTGGGGCCCGACCTCCACTGTGGGGCTCCAGGAGCCCCCCGGGAGCAAAGACAGCTGCGGTTCTGGGAACACACCTCCGGGATCTGGATTTCTCCCCTCGCACTGATTTTCATCCCACGTTTGTTCTGAGGAGTAGAAACGCCGTCTGTCTCCCCCGGGGGTCTGCAAGCCTGGGCCCCCACCCCAGCCCAGCCCGAGCAAGCCGGCAGCCCCGTGTCGGGAGGCCTGGCCACACACCGCATGGATGCAGACGGGCCCCCCGTGCACTCCCAGACTCCGTGTGCAGACATGCAGCCCGGGCTCCCGGCCCCGCACACGGCTAGCACGTGCATGGCAGCCACACGCACCGGGAAGCCCATCTCCCAAACCCTGCGGCCAGGGAGGTCGCCCTGTCACGGGAGTGGACCAGCCACGGGCACGCCTTCCCGCATCTGCCGGGCTCAGGGTCCTGGGGAGTGGCGTGGCTGCGTCCTCCGTGGGGGCCGCCGTGGGTGACCATATTCCCAGTGTGCTTGTCTAAAAATACCCGCTTTCCGAGGATTTCGACTCCCTGCCTGAGAACACAAACACGTTTCCTTAGGGCAGGGACGTGAAACCAGAAACATGTTGGAGTGATCTGGGGGCTTCCTCCGCGGGACGTTCCCCGGCCCTACCGCGACGGTGTTCCCCTGGAATCTCCACCACCGGCTGGGCCGGCGCGAGCAGGGTGTTTGGTTTCCCGGACCGTAGCGATCAAAGACCATGAACTGTTGCTTCTTAAATGTTTCAAAGCATAACACTGACACCGAGTTTCGCTGTAAAACAATCTGGGAAACATCATGGCGCTCAGAGCGTTTACGCGGCGTGGCGAATCGCGGCCGACACGGGGCACAGGGGCCCTCCGTGCCGGGCCGCCGCGGGTCCCAGCACTCGCCAGGAGGGACCGCTGGGCTGTGGGTGCTCCGGGCCCCAGGACGGCGTGTGGCGTCTCCCTGGGAGTCCACGTTCCTAAATCCGATGGCTGATCCGTGTGGTTTGGCACAGACAGGGCGGGGGTTACGGAACCGTGGACACCCGTGTCCCCAGGACTGCGCAGGACCGTGCGGCGGGTGGGAATTCACTCCTGCTCCCGCGGGCTCGTCTCTGTCTCCCATTTGCGACCAACGGAGACGCTTCCCTTACTTCCCGCTCTTGCCTGGACGAGCTGTCGAAGCTGTCGTCCCAATACAGCAAGAGAGACGTGCGACTTTCCTCCCCCTCCCCACAGCCTGGGTCACACGCCAAGCACCGCCTGCCCCCAGGACGTGCCCCTGCCCCTGGGAGGGAGGGGCTGCTCTGAGCCCCGCTTCTGCCTAATTCTTCCCAGCAGAGAAAATGCCCAAAAGACACACCGGCCCACTGCCGGAGACCCATCCTGGTGAGCGCACCTCGGACATCGGAGAGGCTCAGGGGAGTGGCTGCAGAAAATCTTACGACAGACTCTCCTGCCTGAAACCCCAGCCCTTCCTCTGCCCTGGCCGCCAAGAGGAGGCTCCGTCCCGTTTCCCGCACCCAAGGGAGGGCGTCCAGCCCCCCTTCCTGCAGCCGCGTGGGGTCCCCTGGGAGCGGCACCCGACTGTTCCACGGAGTCCCTCCCCCACATGGGGATGTGCGTCCGCACGGGGGCTGGGAGTCCAGGGTAAGGAAACGCAGCTCCTCACGCCTCCCCCCAGTAACAGGGAACACGTGGGAAATGTAGTTCCGCAAGAGCTTTTCAAAGCGGAGACAACCCCAGACTCCCGTTTGCTACACATCTAGTCGCTCACTGTCCCGAGCAAAGAAGCGCATGAATGATCCTATAAAAGGTAAGACCCGCGTGTCCATAGGACATACAGACGGCCCGGGGAACTTCTCTTACCTGACGAACGCGGGCTCCTGGCTGGACGGAAGGACCCAGGGCCTCGGGACGTCTTGTCCCTCCTCTGCTCAGGTGGGGACAACAGCCACCTTGTTTGCAGATGCGGCATGAAGCCCAGAGGAGAGAATCGCGGGGCCCGGGGCCATGTCACTGCGGGAAGGCGGGCCAGGACTCACCCGATGACGAGGCCCCTCAGCCGGGCAGGGGCTGGTCCTTGCGGTGGGACCTTCCTGAGCTCCTTCCAGAGGCTCTGAGGGAACATGTGGCCTCACCGTCCCCAGGGTCCAGAGGTGCCTGCACTCCCTGGCTCGTGCCCTCATCACTCTGACCCCTGCTCCCTCTTCAGGGATGATAACGGGCCCACCCGGGTCCCCAGGACCCCCACACACATCTAGCACAGCCCCATCGGCAAAGTCCTTTCTGCCGTGAAGCTCCGTGCTCACACCCCTCTGTGAAGGGTCACTCTTCGGCAGACCACGCTCCTCTTGGCACAGGTTCCGGCCTCTGCCCCCTGTGTCCTCTCCATGGACACCCAGGTGGGGTGGGGTTTGAGCTTCGAACCTTGGAAGGGGCACGTTTCCTTCTGGTCGGCTGTGTGTGTTGGGGGACGGTATCCAGGAACGCTGCCCAGCAAGGACACGCTGCAGCCAGGCCTGGTGGACACATGCGGTGTGAGGGGCTGGGGCAGGGGGCACAGGGAAGGTCAGTCCTGAGTGGGGCTGGCCCCTGGGCAGGGGGTGCTAAGGCTCCCCACATGCGCACCCTTGGGTCCCCGTGCCCCCTGCCACCCTCGTCCAGCTGCTGAGCCCCTGGCAGAGAGAGGAGAGAAAAGGAGCCCATACCCGAGGGCAATGCTGAACCCCGGGGGGTCCTGACAGTCTGTGACCGCCGACGAGGGTCCTGATTGGAGTCCTCCGAGCCCGGCTCACAGGGGCCTGGGGCAGAGAGGACAATACGGGACCTGCTCTGTCATTCCCCACACAGAGGGTCCCGTCGTCACCCGTGTGCAGTTGAGCCCAGCGCCCCAGCCCTGGACCGCGTGGTGTTGATGGCCGCCAGCGGTCCCACTCAGCACTGTGTTCCAGAGACTCAGCGGCTGCCCTGGTCGCCAGCCACTGCTGGGACACGGGATACCATGGCCCCCAGACCCCAGAGCCAGGACCGGCAACACACCTCAGAGAAGCCTCCGCCGGGCAGCCATCCCAGGGGCTTGGGCAAGGCGTGGGGGAATGAGGGGGGCTCCGCGGGAGACCACAGCCAACGCCCCCGTGACCAGGCTGGAGACAGGAACTGAGGGGAAGTCGATGGTGTTCCCGGGGAGCTCCCGGGGGTCCGGCTCCCCACAGACGCGGGGGCGGCGCCCATCAAGAGGACAGAGCGGCTCGGGGCTGTCCCTGTGGAGGCAGAGCTGCACGCGTGCCGCGCCCCTGCCCGAGAACCCTGGCCGGCCCCGCCCGGCGCACACCTGCTCCGTGGCCGACGCCGGCCCCCTGCCCCCAGCCTGGGCCTCCATCCGGAGGACGCTCCGGGTGGGGCCGGGGGCTCCGGCGCTGTCCGGGCTCTGCGTCTGTTCTCTCCGCACACCCTCCGCGCCCCGGTCAGCTGACGTCCAGGACGGCCTGTGACCGGGGCCCCCGCCAGCCGCGGCCGCGCTCCCGAGCTCATCCCCGCGCTGCCTGGGACAGGCTCAGCCTGAACCGCCATTCCTCGCGGGCGGTCACGCGTCGCCGGTTTCCCAGGTTCCGGTTTGCTGACTCGACCCTCCCGCCTGGAGCCTTGTGGGCCACAGGCTGGGGTCCCGGACATCAGGGAGGCCGACCCCAGAGGTCAGAGGTCGGGGGACCTGGGCCTGGGGTCCGGGCCAGGACGACCCACTGCAGTGGCGGCCACTCCCCACCAGGGGGCTTCCTGGGCGCGGGATCCAGGCCGGGTGCGGGGCTGGGCTGGGCTGGGCGCAGAGCTGGCTTTTCTCCCGCGCTTGCCTCCGGGCCTGCAGCTGGGAGGTCGGCTCCGCTCTCCCTGAGGCCCGGGTAGTGGGGGAGCCCCCGTCACTCTGCGGCCGGCAGAATGGGGAGCAGGGCTGCGCAGAGGCGTCCCCGGGCCGCCTCCTCCTGCCCTGCTCCTGTCTTCCACCTGACCTCTCTTCCAAAGGGGTTTCCCCTGGGGTTGCCCCCAGGAACTCAGGGACGGCGGCACCACCTATGGGCGTCCCTGCAGCACTGTCCCTCCCAGCCTCCGTCTCTCAGGACACAGCCCCGCTCCCCTCACCCCTGCCTAGATGCCACACTAGCCTGCTCCCAGGTCAGCTCAGCAGAAAAACCTGCTGTCCTCCACTCTCCAGGCCGTGTTGGGGTCCAGGGGGCGGGGGCCCAGCTGCCTTGCAGCCACCTCCCCCTTGTCACCTCAGAGAGAGACCTCACCTTGTCCACAGTGAGCACGCAAGCATGGCCTCCGGGGACCTACAGAAAAGTATCCTGGAACTCTGGACAGACAGGAGGGGACTAGGGACAGGGACACAGGAGTCTTCACGTGCTGGGGTCTCTGGCTGCAGCTCTGGCTGGGAAGACACAAGGGGAGGGCTGTGGTCATATGGGGGTGGGGTCTCCGAGGCTGTGTCCTGGGCTCCATCCACGGCCAGGAGGGGGTGCATGGGGCCGGTGGGAGGGGAGCCCGGAGTCCCGGACGAGGCTGTGGGCATGGGGGGCTCTGCCGAGGAATGAGCAGAGCCGGGGACAGAGATGGGCATCATGGGCTCCGAAGGGTCCAGCTGGTGGGAGACCTGGGCACCGCACGTGCAGCCGCATCCCCAGCCTGGGCCGAGACCCCTGCAGGAGCCATAGTCGTGAAGCCTGGGGCGGTCCTGAAGCGGGGTGGCCAGAGAGGAGGGACCTTAGGGGCCCAGAGCCAGGCATCCCCCACTTCCCGACGGTGTGACCCTAGGCAGGTTGCCTAACATCTCTGTGCCCACCTCCCAAGTGGGGCAGCTGTGGAGCGGGGATGAGTTAGCTAATGTGCACACAGGTGCCGTGAGAGGAGTGGACCGTCCTGCTCTGAGCAGGGCCTACTGGGGAGCAGTGTGATCTGGAGAACATTCACCCTGCCCGGCGGGTCCAGCTTGACAGAGGCTTGGCTGGGAAGAGCTCACCGGGAGGCGTCCGTGGTTAGGGGCCAAGGAGGGGCAGCTAGGAGGGGAGGCTGGGTGGGACGACCCTCGACCCTCGGTGTGGGTCCAGAGAGGGGCAGCCCCTGGAAGGGGTGGACACAGCCTGGAGGCAGAGCTGAGGCGGAGGGGGGGGGGGGCGGGGCGGGTGCTCAGCAGGGGGGAGGGGAAGGGGCAACACCCGGCCTCGCAGGCCCATGGGGAAGCCCCGGCCGCGGCTCCCGCTGAGCAGGCCGCCACATGGCTTTGCTGTGGGTTTTCCCCCTCCCAACTTCTGATATTCAGGGGCCCACTTTTATATTTTAATGCATGTCTTTATGGAACTATTTATGGTGCACATGTAGCGCGTAAAACACCGTTGTAAAGCCGTTCTGCCACGATGCTGCTGAGAGAAATGATGTTGTTAGTGTTCGAATTTCACGGGCTTCTATCCGGCCATAATGAGAACGGGCTGGGCCGGCCGCGGCCGCCGTCCCGGGGGCCTTCCGTCCGTCCGCACGCAGAACCGCGGAGGAGCGGCAGACTCGCGGCCTGCCAGCGAGGATGGGGGCCTCCGTGGACGCCCCTCCTGACCCCCAGGGACTTGCAAAAGGAAACCACACCTCAGCTTCCCCACGGGCGACCTGGCCCCTGCTGGCTCCTGGGCTCTCCCCACGAGCTCTGGGGGTACTAGGAACAAACGCAATACGCCCCAGCCTGTGGGGCGCTCCCCCTCTAGCTGGCCAGTGTGCTTACAGCTCTGGAACCTTCTTCCCCTGGGAACCCAGAGGCCAGCTCTGTCCCAGGGACCTCCGGGACCGTCATCGTCTCAAAGACTCAAGAGCGCACAGTCCCTCGGGCTTGACCTTCCCAATACCTGAAAGGGGAGTTTAAAATTTAATGTACCGACGCCAGAAAGCCCTCGGCAGACGGGGGGGCTGTCCGGCCGCCTCTCCGTCCCGGCGGGGGGAGGCGATGAATAATTGACCGGTGACCCTGTGAGCGCTCCCAGGTGGGGGAGCAGAAGGAATGATCATTAAAGCAATAGTGGGTTTCCGAGATTGCCGGGTAATGGAGCAGAGCGGATTGCCAGGTAACCGAGCCCTGCTGATCCCGGGCGTAGACCTGGGCCCGGCCGGCTCTCCGTCCTGGCTCTGCCCTCCTGCCCGGCCTCACCGGGCCGCTTCCTGTTCCGCGGGACGGGGACGTGCCAGGGAACCACAGAAGCCTGAAACACCGGCGTCCACAGGGAAGCTGCTTATCGGGCAACGGGATTCTCACTCTCCTCAGGGCCCCCAAACACACCACTTCCTTCTTAAACCTTTAGGAACTTCGGCGGACAACCTGACGAAGCACACGTGCGTTTCGGAAAGTGGGTTCCGTCTGCCAGCCCACTCTCCCTTTACCCAAGGACGTGGCCGCTGGCCTGCTGGGGCGTGGGCCATGGTGGGCCATGGTGGGCCATGGTGGGCCATGGCCGCAGGATGAGGAAAGGGCAGGTGGCTGGCGAGGCAACCCTGCAGGCCAACCCCTCCCAGAAGGGCTTCCAGCCCAGCCCGCGGTCCCTCCCGGCGCCCACGCCTGTCCTGGGGCGCCACGAAGAGCAGGTGTGGAGATGAGCCACCACGGGTCCGCATGGTCTAAAGTGCTCACAGCCGGTGGCAGGGCCCTCACGTCCCACCCGCTGAACGTGGCCGACGCACTCCAGGGCCTAACAGCGTTTTGAGAACTGGGTCCCGAGCATCCTCAGAGCCCACGGCCTCTGCTCCAGATTCGGAGCTGCAGAACGCCCGGTGTCCAAGGGACGGCGAACGCCAGTTGACTCCAGAGGCTCCGCAGCTGATGGGGGCAGGGAGGTGGAGGCCCGGGCATCCCCAGCAGAACCCCTTGGAGGGCGTCAGCTCTCTGGCCCCCAGCCCAGCGTCAGGCAGAGGGACCCTGCCCAGAAAAGGTCCTGGGAAGCTCCACAGTGCACCAGAGCTGTGGGTCCTCGGCCCGGGTACCTGTGACTGGGGCCTAATTGGGGGATAGGGTCTTTGGGATGGATGGCATCAGAGCATGAGGGCGGGCCCTCATCAGCCGCCGGGGCCTGGAAGAGGAGGAGACACGGGAAGCAGACAGCCATGTGGCCACAGAGCAGAGGTCGGAGGGGCGCCTGGAGCCCCTGGGAGCTGGCAGAGGCGGGAGGGGCCGCCCTGAGCCTCCGGAGGGGCCGACACCCGGGTTTCGGACTTCCGGCCTGTAGACCGAGGGGGTCCACTTCTGCTGTTGGAGGCCCCTGGTTTGTGGAACTTTGTCCCTGCTTTGGCGTCCCGGGAACCGTGTGGCCTCAAGGCCCAGCAGCTGCCGAACGCGGGGGGACGGAACAAGGGACGTCCAAAGAGAGGCAGACAGGCAAACGTTCGGGGCCCGCGGCCAAGCTGACCGTGCGCAGGGGACACGGGAGCCGGGCCCGGGGAGCAGCTGGCGGGCGCAGCATGGACGCCGGGGCCGGTGCGTGCCAGGCGGTCTGTCCCCAGAGCCGCGCCCCGCCGTCCGCACCGAATGCGTGTGCTGTGCTCCCGCCCCCGGCCCCCCACCGTCCTTCACTTGTTCATTCTGGGAGTTAAATAAGTGTTTCCTTCCACTCCCAGCAAATGTGTCTTCCAGATTTTTGCATGTTTTAAATATTCACGCATGTAAACGAGTGGGAATGCATAGTTTATTTATTATTTAGGGCACTTTTTCTCCGATAAAACAGAAACCCCACATTTGAAGGCGAGTTTTACATTTTATTTCCATTATGGCCACTCGTTAAAGTTTAAAGGCAGCTTTGTCCCGGTACCTGGGGTCTGATATTTCCGTCTGTCAGGGAACACGGTTGTGCTTGTCGACCTGTCAGGGAGAAGAAAGAGCAAACAGGAAGGGAAATGCCAGCCTGTCAGCCGAGATGGGCCCGCGGGGGCAGCGTGGCCCTCAGGGTCAGGACCCGCCGTGGGGACCAGGCCCCTGACCCCCCATTCTGGGGCGGCCAGAGCAGTGCCAGGGGGTGGCTGGGGAGGCTGCCTGCATCCTTGGTGGCTCGGAATGGGGGCAGGCGGAGGGGAGGGACTCACAGAGGGCCCCGGGCAGCTGTCCCCCAGCCCCGAGTGGCCCCTGGCCTTGGCCCCACACCCGGCACCTGAGCACAAGTCCAGATGAGGCCGTGTCTCAGCGACCCAGCAGGTGCGTGAGGACAGGCGGGCACACCCCTAGGGCAGTGCAATACAGACACACACTGGTGTGGTTCTCCCTGCGCCTGCATTTACACACACGTGCGCAGCAGCACACACATCCATGCACACACACAGCTGCACACGCCATGGCTGGCCCCTGGCAGTGTCTTCCTGCTGTGGGACCTGTGGCACCCGGAGAGCCCCGTGCCCACACTCTGTTGGACGCTGGAGGGGTCCCGGGTCCCAGGTGAGGACTTTGCGAGTGTGCATGTGTGCGCACGTGGTCATGTGTGTATCCGTGGCCTGTGCAAGCACACACCTCCGTGTTGTGTGTCTAAGTGCACGTGTCTATGGACACGTCCGTGTGTGTGTGCACTTTCATGTCTGAGTGTGTGCTTACACACATGCGGGCAAGTGAATCTGGGGGTGCTTGGGCACCAGCCTCCGGGCCGCTGCCCCTTAGGCCCCGGGGCTGTGACCCGAGCGGGAGGGCGTCCCAGGTTGCCGGCAGTGCTGAGCCAGCGGTGGAGCCGGTCCGGTCCGCAGGACCCCTCCGGCCAGAGGGCTCGGGTCGTTGAAATATGACGCACACGATGTCGAGATTGCTTTGGGGGTCTGGGGTCAGAACTCCCGAGGAGGCCAGAGTAAAGTCAGGTTTTTATTTAAGAGCAAACAGGTACTTGGAGCCCGACTCTCGCCCCCGCCCACCCCGAGCAGCCGGGACATCGCCTCCGTCGCTCACGTGCCCCTGCGCGTCGTCTGACTCTGCACCGAGTCTGGGCCCAGAGACCAAGCAGTCCGGGGAGCCAGCGTGACCGTGAGTGCTGCCTGCGTCCCTGACACTCGTCGTCTTCTGAAGAGAGAACTGCTGTGCCCCTTCCGGCGCTTCTGGGACCGCGACCCTGGCGGCGGAGGTGTCCCAGAGCAGACCTGGCGCTTGCCGCCCCACGTGCGTGCCGCTGCCAACTTGGGTGCTTGGGGACCAGAAAGTAACGAGGACGACGGCGCGTTCAGTTTCTGCCACACGGTCCCCAACTACCCCACTCGCTCCAGGCTGCCCCAGGCCCTCACATGGTCTGGCGTGGCCCCGCAGGCCCACCTGGAAAGGCTGCTTACCTGGGACCTGGCCACGGCCACACCCAGGACCCCCACAGGCCCCACAGCCCCGTCTCTCCCAGCACCGACAGCAGCAGGTGCCTTGCTGTCCCGAGGGGCCGGGCTGGCCACGGGGTCTTTGTGGAGGAGTGAGGTGCTGGGCCTGAGCCTTGGTCTTTCTGGAGAAAGAGTTTTCTGCCTCCTAGCAGAGCTCTCTGGAGAGTCATGCCAGTGGGCTACTGCCTGCCCGGCTGTGGGCAGGGCAGGAGGGGGCCAGGTCTGGTCGGGAATCACTGCCCGTGGCCCAGTCTCTCCATCCGGCTCAGAGCCGGGCCCATGTCATCCCCTGGAATGAATCTCAGGCCCGATCAAGGGAGTGGCCGCATCCCACTGCCCAGTCCGGCCACTCCAGGGGCCACTGTGGTGCCCAGGTGCCAGTCAGAGGCCCTTTGATGCTGGAATCATCCACTCGGGGGCTCGGAGGGGCTCGGCAGAGGTGGGCGTCAGTGGACAAGAGCGGGACAGGAGGCTTTGCTGACCCAGGAGGACAGCTCCCTGGGCGGGGGTCCAGAAGGAGATCGTCCTGGGGACAGAAGGAGGCCCAAAGTCCCTCAGGAGCAGCTGGGCCGGACTCCAGGGGCCACCCCCACCGTGGACCACATCTGCCCTCTGCCCCTCAGACCTGGGCTCTGGCTGCCCCTGCTCCCTGCCTTGGTGTGGACAACAGCAATGGCACCTGCATCCTTTGGCTTCTGGAGGGTTCCATCCAGTGGGAGCCCTTGAAGGTGACAGGAGGGGCCCAGGAGAGTTGTCACCTCCCCCAGCTGGAGGTGCCCCTCGTCCAGGTCCACTGATGGCTCGGGCATACACCCTAGCCCCCACCCTCAGACCGGGGCCAGCCAGGTCCTGCATCATCGTATTAAATCCTGTCCCTTGGAACCCTGCAGCCCCCGTCCGTCCCTGCAGCCAGGCTTGAGGAGGGCGGTGGGATCCCAGGAGCTGGGGAGTCAGGGGTCCCCAAGAGCTGGCTCTGGAGCCAGAGAACCAGGGGCCAGGACGCCCTGGCGTTTCTCACCCCGGCAAGCCTAGAGAAGCTGTCCTACCCTGGGGTCCTCCAAGTGGAGCCTGACTGCCACCCGTGGGCACACCCAGCTCTGTTCCCGCTGGTGGCAGAGAGCGAGCCTGGAGCAGCTCTGAAAACAGGCTGCTGAGAGCTGCTGACACAGGACGCAGAGACAGAAGTCTGTGTCCACGCAGGGTGACCGGTGATGCCTGCCCACTCTCCATGAGCTCAGAGGAGGAGGAGGTCAGGAAGGCTATCACTGGTCCCTTGTCACTAGGCCTCAGCACACAGTCACAAGTGCAAGCTTCGTGACCTGAGCAAAGCCCATGACCCCTGTGGGGGAAGAGGTCACATCTCTAGGGATGGGGGGCCGTGGGGGCCCAGCATGACGTGGCCCCGCCATCAGCCAGGAAGCGAGCAGTGTGGGCATTCTGAGGGTTGCACACCAAGGTTTGGGTCCGATTGTGCGGCACGCCTGCCCAGGGGAGACCCAGGGCCCAGGCAGGCAGAGGCAGCAGAGCTGGGCACGAAGCCTGGGCTTCTACAGGAGGCTGGGCAGCCCCAGCGTGCAGGACAGCAGGCAGGGTCCCCGGCAGGGAGCCGCCCCAGAGAAACTTCATCCTGGAGCATCAACCCAAATGGCTCTTGGCGCTGCATTTCATTTGTGACGTCTGCCTGGGCCACCAGAAGGCACGTTCTAAGTTCCACCTCTTGGCCTCTCCTGCATGGGACGGTTTGCTGGGAGGTCACTTTTGCTGGGTCCTCTCCCTGCTGGGCCATGAGCACAGAGGGGACCCTGACCTGGTCGGAGACATCAGCTCCCTGGTCTGCCGCACGAATGGGTGAAAACTCCCGTCCATGGTGTGTGGGGAGGCAGCTCAGCGCCTCAGCAGCCCCATCCCCCTTCCCTGTTGGCTTGGCCAATGGAGGCCCAGCCAGTGCTGGGGGGGCAGGCAGAGTGACCCGGGGAACAAGGGGTGGGATGCCTCCTGGCTCTCAGCCCTGAGAAACGGGACAGAGCTGGGGCAGGAGGAGCAGAGCTGCGTGGATGCCTCCTGCCCCCACTGGTCTTCCTGTGCAGGCAGAAGGCAGAGCTCTCCCCCGGGAAGGCCGGGGAGGGTCCAAGCACAGACTCGGGGCTGTTCCAGTGGGAAGGACAGAGGCGTGGGGCCCAGAGACACAGGTGCACCTCCCGTCTGCCTGCAGCCTGGGCCAGAGGCCTGCCCCAGCATCTCACACTTCGGCTGGCTAGGGGGCACCGGAAACAGGCCTCTAACGACTGCATCTCACGCTCAGTCATTTTGGGTCTTTGTACAGAACTGATGGTGGCAAGGATCCAAAGGGGAGATCCCCGAGTCCCCCCTCGAAGGCTCTCCTGGACTCAGGCCTGGGCCCAGCCCCCAGAGCACCTGCCCTGCCCACGGCCCGCAGCGGCAGGAGGTGCAGGACTCGGGTGCTGGGGAGGGTCAGAGGCCCCGGCTGCCCCCGGACACCCCAGGAACAAGGTCCCGACGCAAAGCCCGGCGGGGTGCAGCCTCGGGGACGGGTGTCTGGAAGAAGGGCGGACAGCAGGCTGCGTGCGCCCGGGGCCACCCTGAGCAGGGTAGGTGCGAGGGGCCACACCATCCACGTGGTCTCCTTTGGAGGCGCAGTCTGGAAGCTGCTGCTGGGAAGAGCCTCCTGGAAGCACCGTTCACCCAGCAGCCGCCTCCCACGTCACCCGATGCTCCTCTTGGAGCAGGTGGACCGAGGGTTGTCGTCCACACAGTCACAGAAAACAGGAACGGGAGGTGACAACCTGGGAAAGATGACCGGAGAGCCACACGAAACCAGAGATGGCTCAGCCCCCACACGTGTGCACACCTGCCCACACACGCAAACACCGCTCGCGTACTGACACACTCACACGCACACGGACCCCCAGGTACAGGCACCGTGCACGCTCGGGTGTACACATGCACGTGCACACAGCACCCCCGCCCCAGGCCTCTGACGTACTCGGCAGCACAACCCCCCACGGAAGAGGCTGGCAAGGTCGGCAGACACGGCGTGCCCCCCGGCTCCACCACGGGCCTAAATGCCACCGGCCTGCGGAGCCTCTGTCCGTCGCCGGCAGCCGGCGCCTGACAGGTGGGTAAGGAACGCCTTGGTGGCAAGATTTATTGAAGGGCGAGGCGGGCGGACGGTGGCGGGTCCTCCCGTGCTGAATTATCTGCAGCAGAAATAAGAATCAGCTGAGCGCCAGGCTCCGCGAGGCTACAATCTGTTAGCAGAAATTGGGCTGTCAGCAGCGTGCCGCGCTCATTTTGGCTGATCAAAGACACAGGGACCTACCGTCAGTGTCACGGCGCTGGCAGCTGGGCTAACAGGCCGGGACGCAGGGCCGCGCGGGGACAACGGTGCACAGAGGGGACGCGGCACCTCGGCTGCAGCGCCTTGGCTGCTCCAAGGCCACTTGTGCAGGGTGGGGCCGCTGCAGGCTGCCGTCGCCCGCCTTCCTGGGCCTTGAGGACACAGAGCAAGCTCTGTGGGTCCCGAGTCCACCGGTCTGTCTCCGTGGAGGGTGCCTGTCCCTGCCGGGCTGCCCTTCTGTCATCCCCACACACAAAGCCGCAGACCCGTGTACACACTGGCCACCGTGACCAGGGGCGGAACCAACCTCAGGGTTGTCTGGCAGGAGTAGATTTGTGGGCCCTTGGGGCTCAGACCGCCTCAGAGACCCTCACACGCAGCGCCCCCACCCCTGCAAGCCTCGGGACGGGCACTCCGAGACCCAAATCAAAGGCTGCCCCACGCGGCCACCGCCCGACACGCGGCACTGACTGGCCCAGGGCCCAGAGCACTCCGGAGATGCCCACTGACTGCCTCGCCCACCCAGCCCCCGGGGAGGGCCTCCTGAGGTCAAGCATCCCTGGGCCCAAGGGACATGTCCCCTCCCGAGTTTTCCGGGTCAGGCAGTGAGGGGCCTGGGCAGGCCTGCGGGCCCAGTGAACGGCTTGGCTGTCTGGGCCCCGCTCTCCCTCCCTGACCCGGACCAGTGCTTCTCCGCCCCCGTCCCACGGTGAGGGGTAGTCCGAGCCCAGTGTGACCCACCAGGCCTGGGGCACTGCAGACACCACCCGGGGCCACCCTGGAACGACGTGTGAGGCCAAGGGCTTCGGGGCCAGGGGCTGCTCTGCCCCCCAGAGGCCCTCAGGCGTCCCTCCTTTCCCACCCCCCAAGCAGCCAGAGTCTGCTCAGAGGGGCCCGCTAGCCAGTGGGTGCCCTGCCTCCGAGCTGGGGGCTCTTCAGCCCCACGCCAATCGCAGGGGCAAAGAACCCACAAAGACCTGTTGCCGGAAAAGCAGACCAAACAAAGAACACAATGTCTGGCATGACCCCCACCCACAGGCCTGCACCGGAGGCACCCACCTCTGAGCTGACACGTGGCCCACAATGCCGACCACGTTCGGGTGCTGGCCAGGGCCTCTGAGCTTAGTGGGGACACCGGCAGTGAGTGTATGAGCAAACCGCTCATGGCCAGGGGACCCGTGTACGCCGCAGTGTGGGGCCTGACCTCTGACCCAGGTCCTGGGACCTTCTAGAAAATCACCAAGCTCAACCAACCACACCACAATCTCCCAGTCCCTGGGCTCCGGGCCCACGGCACGGCAGCCTCTACTGACCATAGCAGGACCCTCCTCGGGGCAAAGCCCGGGTGCACGGGGCCAGGTTGGCAGCCGGACCTACGCGGGGGCCAGATCCAGGCAGACTCACATGCCAGGCCCCAGACAGGCCTACCCAGGTCCTACCCCTCCTGGCCAGACCCCACTCCCAGACCACGGTCCAGGCTGAAGACACCCGGAGCGATCACAACAGCAGAAGCACACCTGCTGCGCCCAGCCCAGAGCGGCACGTGGTAAGGGTGACGAGGAACCTGAGGTTCCCAGTGGACCCAAGCCACGTAAGTGGGGACAGGGATGGAGGGGATCATGGTTCAGAACAGATATGCCTGGGGTGCCTGGGTGGCTCAGTGTGTTAAGCCTCTGCCTTCGGCTCGGGTCATGATCTCAGGGTCCTGGGCTCGAGCCCTGCGTCGGACTCTCTGCTCAGCGGGGAGCCTGCTTTCCCCCCCACCCCCGCCTGCCTCTCTGCCTACTTGTGATCTCTCTCTCTGTCAAATAAATAAATAAATAAATAATTTTTTAAAGATGCAGGTTATCTTCAGGTGAATCCGTTGAGCCTCCATCAGAAGGGACAAAGGGAAAATAGCTGCCGAAACAGGGATATTTAAAAAAAAAAAAAAAAAAAAGAACAGACGTGCCTGACACCAGCCCTGGTCTTCTACCTCCCTGGGGCCACACGTTGTCCCCAGACACCTGGGAACCGTGCTGGGGAGGGACAGGAACGGAAACTCTGGGTCTCTCCACCGATCCCCAGGGGCAAACCTCCGGGCACCATGGGCCATCGTGGTGGCAGCAAGCTCCCCGGTGCTGGGCCAGGGCCTGGTCTCCTGGTCGGCCCGGTCTCCAGGAGGGAGGGAGAGAGCCCGCACCCCGGCTCGGCCATCACAGACAGTGCACGGGCAGGGCAGGGGCATGCCCAGCTGCCTCCTGTGTCCGTGTGCGGGCCCGGCCACAGCGCTGCAGACCCCTCGGCTCCCACGTCACATGTTCATGCCGTCCTGGAGCCCGAGAGTCTAAGATGCGGGAGAGGGCAGGGTCGGGGCTCCTGAGGGCTCCGTGCTCCACCAGGGTCCTCACACCCCCGTGCCCCGGAGTGCATCTGTGCCCTGACCTCCGCGCCCAGTCGAAAGGAACCAGAGCCCCTCCACGCGTGCCTTAGTCACCTCCTCACGACCAGACACCACCACGTCCAGGGGTCCTGGCCGTCAGGGCTTCCACATCTAGATCTGGGGGCATGAACCCCCCAAACACCTCATTTTCACTAAACCTCCGTCTCCCTCCCTCCAAGCAGCGGTGGTTTACGGAGGTGACGCCCATGCCTCCAGAGGGTCATCTCCTGGGCGCCACGCAGATGCCGGCGGGGTCCCGGGTGCGTGGAGGGGACACGCGCCTGCCCCCTACCGTGCCCGCAGCTGCTAGTGGGGGCTTGGGAGACATTTGCCTTGAGTCCCTCTGCCGCAGCTGTTCCATCAACATCCAGGCCGAGCTCCGTGGTGCGCGGGCAGCATGAAATATTCACGAGAGTTCTATTATTGAATTAACTATTTATCGATTTATAATTTAAAAGATGTATGTCCAAGCCACTAACAAAGATTCCACACCGGCTCCCGGGCCTGAGAGCCGCCAAGTGCCGTGGCCCCTGGGGACTGCCTTCTGCAGCCTGTCACCCTGGCGCAGAGCACGGCGGGGCGGGATGAGACTCGCGGGGGGCTGTGCACCCCTCCCCGCCCCCACCCTCCCCACCTCGGGGTCCCGGCATCCCCACTGGCCCGGAGTCCGGCCTCTTGCTCAGTGGCACACGCCTCTGTCTCGGAGGAGATGTTTGGGTGGTACCCACCCCACGGCCTGGGGCCAGAGAAGCGCCCGGGGAAGGTGACCCGTGGGGCCTGGACGCAGCCATCACGGACTCCCGAGTTGATGCCCTGCCGCCCACGGCCTCGGGGGGAAGCCGGCACACAGCCGCCCTGGCCAGCCGGACGCAGCTCTGCCTCCGGCAGCTGGGCTCAGGCTGCTTAGGCACGGCCTCTCCTAGCCGAGGCCTGACCCCCTGCTTCCCGGCCACTCGTCGGAGCTCCGGCAGACCCGAAAGCCGCCGCGGGCCCACGCGCATGCCCAGACCCAGCGCGACTGAAGTCAGGCTTGCTCGAGGGGCAACGGCGCGCACTATAAATAATCACTATTTTAAGACTCTCACGTTGAGCCCCTAATGGCATTATTAGGGCACAGGATGAAGCCTAGGAAGATAATTGCTGGAATATCAGACTCCAAACCATAATAACATATATTAAAAACGGCACACCAGGAAAATCCCCAGATTACAGCACTGGGGGATGCGCCCCAGAAGAGCCCCTCCACGGGGACAGACACTCCCACACGCCCCAGCCGGCCCTCCCCGAAGACAGTGGACGGGCAGGGGGACGTTTGCTCTGGCTCCGTGAACGCGGGCCCACCGTCTGCAGAGACAGAGGGGCCCCAAGCAGGCTGCCCGGCTCCAGGTGGGGGCCACGACCACTCCAGGTGGGTCCCCACAGAGCCCCAGGGCAGCCTCCCTGCTGCTTCGCCTTTGAGCGGCTGTGGAGAGAAGAGAGTGCCCCCCCAGACCTCGAAGGGTCATCCGCAGCCCCAGTGCAATCTTCAAACCATCCTGATGAGTCAAAGTCCTGGCAAGAAAGAGAAGGTCCGGGCGTGCGGGAGGGGGGAAGTGGGTGGGTCCCTTGCAGAGGGAGGCCAAGGTTAGAGGATGAGGACCCAGCAAGAACAGCATCCCCCCAACCCAGGCCTCCGCCCTGCTTCTGACCACCTGCTGGGCCTCTCCCTGGCCAGTCCCCGTGGGACACCAGGGCAGGACAGCCAAGAGTGTCCCTACAAGGCGGCCTCCTCAGGACATAGGGCCAAGCAGGAGGAAAGCCAGGGGCAATGTCCAGAGGCCATCTGTCCATGGTGGGGGCTCAGCAGCTGGGGGGCCCTGTTGCCTGCCCACCACGGTGCTCTGGGGCAAGTGGAAGGGGAGGGAGCCAATGAGGGGAGCGGAGGGGAGGGAGGACACAGGAGCTTTGCTGAGGGGACACTGGGCCAGCACTGCTCTGGGGGTCAGAGCATTTTATCTGAAGCTGAATGACAGAAGGACCCAGCCCCCAAAGCCGGGGCCAGCTTCAGGAGCGCCGGGCGTGGGGGAAAGGCCGGCTCGGCGTCCAGCTGCCGCTCCCATCAGCCCCAGGGTGGGGGATGCTCCCTGCGCCCCTGCCCCGCCCGGCACAGCGGATTCCCGTCGCAACAGTTGCAGGCACACAGGAAGGTTCTGGGTTTCCTGGCTGGACGCTGGCTGCTACCTCAGCACTGGGGGCTCTCCGAGGATCCAAACCGTCAGAGCGGAGACCCCGGGTCTCTTGGAGACGTCCTTGCCTAGGAAACATGGGCTGTTAGCCTCCTGTGCCACGCGGCGGCCTTGCAGGAATGGACTCGTCTCCCGTGCTTGAAGGTCATGAAGCTCCCTGTGAAGGACGTGGCTCGGGGACGGTGTGGTGGCCACACCTGCCAGTGACATGGGAGTGGGGACGGTGGAAAGTGTCCCTGAGGACTCTATGCACCCCAGGTTCCTCCAGGAACCTGGAGACGTGCATCGGCACCAAAGTCCTCTTGTTTCTTTCAGCCCCAGGGACAGCCTTCCTGAGAGTCACAGCGTAAAGAAGATCGGGGCGTTGCTGAGTGAGTGTGAAGGTCAGAGTGACACAAGGACAGCTATGGCCACAGGCAGAGACGAATGTCCTGGGGCTCCACACGTCTGGGCCTCTGACCAGGAAGGGAAGCCACCGCCATCCCCCATGGGAGACCCCATGCCAACCTCATCTGGGGAGTGGCTTCGGGGCGCAATTCCCAGACGCTCCAAGGTCAGCCACAAGTCATCTTGTCTCTGGCTCCCATCTCAGCAAGCACGAGGGACGGGGGACATCTGACCAGGAGGACACAGCTTACACGCCCGAAGAAGCATACGGCTTTGCTACAGAAACTTGGGGGAAATCTTGGAGAGCTGGTTTCAGAGCATTTCTGCCAGGATGGGGTGGGGTGTGGACTCCCCGCAGGCCCCCAGACGGGATTTACCTACCAGACGTGGGGTTCCAGCGGGAGGGCCACAGCAGCTGCACGTGCTGCCCGGCTGTTCAATGGGTCTGCAGCCAGCGGCGGCCCGCAGCCGAGGGAGAAGTCAGAAACTCCCTGCCCGGCAGGAAGACGAACGGAGGAAGGACGCCGTGCACTCACCACGCATCCCGCACCCCTAGTCCGCGGAAGGGCCTAGAGCACCTGCCCTTGGGCATAAGAGAGACACACATCCATGAGGGAGCCCAGCACAGCTGCTGACCCCTGCAGGCCAGGACACGGGGACTGGCCACCCTGAGTTGGTCTCCAGGGGCCACTGTAATGTGGGACCCCTAACTGGCTGCCTAGAATAACAGATGTCTCCTCTCTCCCAGTTCTGGAGGCCAGGAGTCCGAAATCGGGGCCACTGGGCCACAGTCAAGGCATCGATGGGGCCAACCTCCCTCCAAAGGCCCGAGAGGAGAGTTCCTTCCCCAGCCCCAGCTCCCGGGGGCTGTGGGCATCCCCATGGCTTATGGCCACGTCACCCAGTCTTGAAACCAGCACCTTCCCACATCTGCTCCGTGCCCCCCTCTTACAAGACACGTGGTGGCCGTTGGGGCTCCCCTGGGGAATCTAGCAGATCCCCTCTCACACTCTTTCATTTAACCCCTTCCACAAAGACCGAGCCACAGAAGGTCCCATCACGGCGGCACGGGGGCCTGGGGGAGGGGTCACAGTCACACACTCTCCTGTGGCGGTGGTTCCCGTTCCAGTGAAGGAGCCGTAACCAGGCCATGGACCAGCAGAGGACAGGAGCTGCCCGGGCCGTGGTTGGAGGGACAGCTAACCAGTCAGTGCCTTCGTCAGGGCCAGCTGATGACCACGTCTCTGGGGATAAAAAGACGGCGAGCAGAACGTGACCCACAGTGGACACCACAGCGCCCCAGCCGCTGGCCATCACCATCGGCAGTCCCAGCCCTCTCTTGGGTCCCTGGGGCCGTTCACAGTCGGAGCCCCAGCCTCAGGGGAGGGGGCACCCTGCGGAAGGGCCTGAAACACGGTCCCTAGTCACCCTCCGAACGGTGCTCTGCCCTGCCCAGAGACGGGGAAGGCTGCAGGCTCTGGGATTTGCCTGCAGCCACCAGCGTGGACTGAGAGCAACCTCACAGGAGGAAAGACCGTGGGGCAGACCGATCGGTCTGTCTAGAGAGGGGGGACCCCTGCGGCCTGAGTGTGCGGAAGGACAGGTGTGTCCGTGCACACGCGGGGCTGGACTGTTTCCTGTGGTGGGGGCTGGGCCGTGTACCGTGGGGAGTTCAGCCGCATCCCGGCCCCAGCCCCACTCAGTGTCAAGGTCATTCCCCTCCCCTGACAACAGAAAATGTGTCCAGACTCCACCATCCCTGCGCTCGCAGGGGCGTCATTCCCAGTCCGGGACCACGGCTCCGGATTATTCGAACCCAGGCCAGGGACCTTCCCCATGCTGGGAGCTCTGCAGGGAAAACCCATGAGACCCCGGTGGACGGCCCAGGACTTGGACGTGGCCAGGGGGTTCTTGTCTGTCTGTGCAGCGACCACGCTCTCACCCAGGGGACGTGCCGCCCACCCTCACTGTCCTGCCCTGGACCCACGTCAACACCCACTGGCCGCTGTGAGCTCACCTGCAGACATCCGCCACCCGAGGCCCCTGCAGTGTGGCCGGCTTAGACAACCATGACATGCCGAGGACCACTGATGGCCGGGACCCCACCGATGTCTCGGGTGGCTTCGTAAAAACCATGTCCACCAGAGGCGGCGGTAAACCCACAAAAACCCAGACGCACGGGTGAGGTTCCCCGAGGCCCAGGGTCTGGAGCATGGACCCTCCGACATGGGAGAGGGATCAGGGCCCTGTGCTCGGCCAGAGCCCCAAGAGAGGAGAAGCGCTGCACGCTGGGGTTGGCCCCCCACACGCCCAGGCCCACCGCTTGGAGGCTGCTGCTCCAGGGGCTGCCGCTGGGGGACACATCCCTGCTCCCCTGAATCAAGACAGACCACTGGCCGCTGGCGGCTCCGCGTGCCGCGAAACCAGAACGTCCCTGCAGGGGCGACCACTGCCACATCCCAAAGGGGACAGCAGGCTGCGGCTGCAGGGGAGGTGAGGCTGGAACCCGGAACTTGCCGTGGGCTTGCCGGCAGAGGCTGTGTGGCGGGGAGACCACAGCAGCCTACACGAGACAAAGGAGGCCCTCTGAGGACCCAGACCCGTCAGCATGCTAGTTCGGAGCGCCCCACCCGAGGAGGACGAGGGAGGGCAGAGGGAGCAGAGTGAGTAGCAAGACCACGGGGGACGGCAGGTGGCGGGAGGAGGGACACAGGCAGTGGGAGGAGGACATTCGTGTGCTGTTCCTGTTACCTTTGCACAGGCAGAGGGTCTGTCCTGGAGGCTGTAGTTGATTCTGGGCCCCAGTTTCGCTGGTGCTCCCAGAACCCGGCCCAGGCGCCCTCTTGGAGGGAGCAGCACGCCTGCTCAGGAGAGAGGTGTCCCTGGAGTCCTTCATGACTTCCTGAGCTCCCTGCACCTACCATCCCAGGCCGCCAGTCCCCCGGGGCCCTTCCAGCCCTCCAGCACTCCTGAAGCTCCTTGGCTGGAGGGCCGGTGCCCCCCAGCTCCTGGCAGGACCCCATCCCAAGTGCTGAGGAACCAGGTCCTTGCCCAGACTGGCTGCATCAGGCACCTGCCAGGGGAGGCCTGGCTCCCCGGACATGGCCGTCAGGAGCTGTGCTAATGCCAGGGGGTGGACCACTCACAGCCAAGCCTGCCATGCCCCTGCCCTGTCTGGATAGCTGCTCTGTTCACCCCCCAGACACATGCCAGCTCACTTCACCTCCAACAGCCCACGGGAACCTCATCGGAGGCTGAATCACGTCCGCTGAGCCTGCACGATCAAGTCCCGACCTCCAGGACCTCGGGATAGGGTCCTTGCTGATGCCGTTAGCTAAGATAAAGTCACCCTGGGGTTGGGGGGCGCCTCACCCCTTATCGCTGGTGCCTTCTCAAAAGAGGACACGTGGAGAGACAGGCACGTGGGGAGAGTGGTGAGGCAGAGGTGAGAGACGCGTCTCCAGCCGAGAACCGCCGAGCATGGCAAGCGGACCACCACTGTCTCCTTCCGAGCCTCCAGGGAGAACCAGGTCTGCCCATGCCTGGCCCTTGCGCCGTGGCCTCCAGGACGGGAGAGAGGTGCTGGATGGCCCCAGGAAGCCACGCAGGAGCCAGGTCTCGGGTCTCGGCATCCTGGGAGGCTGGCGGCTCCCCCATGCCCTGGAGTTTGCCATCCACCTGCCAGTCACCCATGCGCGCCGCACCTCCCGGGGGTCCCTGCTCGTGACACCCCCACATCTGACGGACAGACATCCCCAGCAGCCGCCCCTGGGGACACAGGCAGTCCCCTCCCCCCGAGACCATGACACATGCTGTGGGAGCAACGCAGGGGCCAGGACGCGGACTTTGAACTGATCTCCTCTGGTCACCGGCTGGGTCTTGGAACAAGTTACTTCTCCTCTTGACACTTGAAAAGACAGTTACTAACAGGCCTGTGAACTGTCGCTCGAGAGGGACATCGCTGAGCTGCCACTGTGGCTTGAGAACAAGGGAGCCGCGGTCGGAGGCTCACGTCCGCGTCCGCGGGCAGTGAGCAGGGACAGCGCTGCTCGGCGTCCGGAGCTGAAGCCGGGAGAGCTGGCCCGGCCGTGGGCCAGGCTGGGCTGGGACCCCCACACACACAAAGCTAGGGATGCCCGGGCCGCCAGCAGGAGTCTGGGATGAGCAGGAAGAGAAGTTTTCTCCCTCCTTCCCCCTCCACGCCCACCCCATGGACCTGGCTCCGCACCTGTGGTCCACCGGGCTCCAGGCAGGCCTGGGGCTCTCCAACAGAGTGGAGACATCATCCCTATAGGTCCCTTGCAAACCTCGGGGTGTCCAGGAGCCCAGAACTCGACATGTGTTGGGTGGAACAGGCTGCCTCCTCTCTCCTCTTGGATCTGCCCCTCGGCCTGTGCTCTGAATCACCCCACAAGCCTCCCCAGAGATCCACAGTCAGCCAGGCCCAGGACCCAAGGCCAGGCAAGACCACAGCTCTGGAACCCACACTGGTGATGGCAGACAGGGACAGAGGGGGTGGTCCCATGTGACCTGGGGAGCTCGGGCCTCAGCTTCCCCATCTCCTACCCGAGGAGCGGGCTGGGTCATCACAACCCTCCCAGGGCAAGGGTCCAGTGGCAGAATCCCCCCGAAGCCAGTGGGCAGAGAGCCGGGTCCTGTGCGATGGGGCACAGAGAGTGGATGCCCTGAAGGCCTGGCCGTGGGCAGCCCCCGGCTCCGGCCCCCCCCCCCCCCCCCCCCGAGCTCCTGCCACCGGGGTCTCCCGTCTCCCCACCCCCTCCTCACCGCGGTGCCTTCTCCCCACTTTCTTGGGCTGTAGCTCTCAGCCTAATTATATCTAACCTTCTGTTTGAAGACCGCTGTCCTTGCCTGATAAAAACCAGTAACTTGAAAGCAAACTAGGTCTTAATTTTCCTTGACAGCCCTGCTTGAAGCGTGCAGGCCGAGCTGGGCTTTAATTAAATACACATTCGTATTCCAAACAAATTAAGTACAATTAAGGACCCTGAGTTATGGGTATCTATCACTCCGTGATGTTTTTGTAAAAATTACCCCATCGAGATCAAAGTCAGAGGATCCTTGCCTTAATTGCTTCATTAGGGCGCCGTGGACCAGGCCTCGAAAGGACCGGCCCTGGTGTCTCTTTGGGAATTACTCAAACGACGGCTCTCAGAGTAATTGCTTCCACATTGCTCTCCCGGAGACGGTCCGGCCTCCACCCATCAGCGGCCGTGGCTCAGGAACCAGCTCGGCGCGGGGCCCGGCCGGCCGCGGGGCTGCCCTGTCCTACCCACGCGGGGCTCCGGGCCGGGACAGCGGGGCCCAGGCAAGCCCACGGGTCCACTGAACAAGCAGGCAGGCACCAGCCCAACCTCGACGGGCTTGGTCCGCTCGGCCCAGCTGTGGCCCCGGAGCTCTGGCACGGAGCCCTGGGAGGGGAGAAGCAGCCCCACCTAAAGCCCCGGGCCTGTGGGAGCCAGAGGAGGGGCGGAGCGGGGTCAGGAGCCCATCCGAGCCCCCTGTGTAAGGCAGAGGTATGAAGCCAGGCCACCAGAGGAAAGACAGACAGCGGCGCACGCGACCATCACAGAAGCCCTGATGCGGAGTGTGAGTGTGTCCCGTGCGACGCTGGGGTGTCCTTGTGCCAAGGACACTCACGTGCACC
The DNA here is from genome assembly GCA_004024625.1 of Mellivora capensis. Lineage (NCBI taxonomy): Eukaryota > Metazoa > Chordata > Mammalia > Carnivora > Mustelidae > Mellivora > Mellivora capensis. Next base: position 60,171 of record PISX010008621.1, read on the forward strand.
TGGGCCGCCTGCATGGTCCTTCCTGGGACCACCCCTCGGCCCACGCGTCTGGAAGGTGGTGAGCACAAGAGCCCCAGATGCTGCTAGAGGGCCGGTTCTCTGCTCTCCGAGACCCGTGTGGACAAGGGCGGGTCAGGCCGTCTCCACCTGCAGAAAAGAGTCAGGGCTGTGTCTATCTCCACAGACGCCCCGAGGCTGGGAGTCCCAGGCACCCCTCCTGTTGCCCAGTCTCCTCCGGGGCCCCCTAAGGGACACTCTGCCCCCAAGTGGCCCCCATTTCTTCTCCCTCCTTCAGGGGACCCATTCCCTGGGGCCCCTCGTGGAGCCGAGTGGTGGGGGGCTCAGCAAACACCCTGCTGTGGGTTGAATTGTGCCTCCTGGAAGGACACACGGAGGCCCTCCCTCCAGCACCTGTGGACGTGGCCTGCTGGGGAAACAGTGGATGCCCGTGTGGTCAAGTGCAGGGGGGCCTCCCTGCATCAGGCCCCTCCCCGACCCAGTGCTCACGAAAGGGGATGCACTGACACGAGGAGACGGAGGCAGAGCCTGGGGCCCTGTGGGTGCAAGCCCAGGAGCACCTGGGACCCTCAGAAGCCGGGAGACCCTCCCCCAGAGCCTCTGGTGGGGGGACTGCCCACACCCCGATGTCAGGCTGCTGACCTCCCGGCCGTGAGCAAAAAAATGTGCAACTGTCTAAGCCACAGTTTGGCAGCGCTGGGTTCGGGCAGCCCTGAGACGTGCCGGGAGCAGGGCAGGGGAGGGGCCGTCCAGGGAGGTCTGGGGGGCAGCAGCCTCACTGGGCTGACGTCGCTCTCTGTTCGGAGTGGGCTCAGACGGCCCCAGCCCCAGGACCCCAGGGCGATGCTCTGAGCCATCAGCGTCAGACCCTCCCCAGGTCCCCCCACCACCACAGCAGCAGGGAGCCCACAGGTGTCGATCTCGGGCCATCCCAGCGTGAGGGGCACGCCCCAGTGTGGGGGTTGCTATGCCCAGAGTCCGCGCGAGGGGGAACAGAGAGGAGTGGGGAGATCGTGGGGCTCCTAAACCCCCTTGGGAGCAAGCATGGCAGTGGCTGGGCCTGGCAGGAAGGGGATGGGTGCCCGATGCCTGCCCAGCGCCTGCCCATCCGCCCCGGGCTCTGGGGAGCCTGCAGCTCCGGGGGCCCCGGCACCGCTGTCCCCGGTCAGCACATGTCCTCTGCGGTGGCGAGCAACTCACTGCGTGACCCGGGCAGGGCCGGCCTCCCTCTGCAGGCGCAGCTCCTCCCTGTGCAGGAAGAGCCTGGACCAGGTGGCCTGGGGCTCTCCCGGGATCCCAAACTGTAAGTTCCTGGGCTAAAAGAAGACAGAGAAAGGGCCCCACCCCATCCTGGGACCTGCTGGATCCCGTCCCTCAGACTCACCCTTGCACCCGCCCCTCGAGCACTGGCCAGGCGGGGCAGGGGCAGGAGGGCAGCCACAGGGCACGGCCCTGGGGTCAGGTGCCGGCCGGGAGGAGCCCAGAGCCGTGTGGCCACTGCTGGACCCAGACGCTATTGGGGACAGAGACCTGGCCACGACCCACCCCGTTCAGAGACCCCCAACCCTGGCCCCCCTGTGCGGCCAGCGCTAGTGCACTAACCCTACCCACAGGGCCTCCTCGCACGAGGACCCTGGACACGGAGGGCAAGGTGTTCACTGGGAATAGAAAATGGTGGGTCCTGGGGGACCCTCTGCTGGGGCCGGAAGGTCAGAGGCTCCTCGGTGGAGGCAGGGCAGACCCAGAGAGGACTCGCTGCCCTTGGCTGATGACCGTGGGCTCCAGAGTCACCACCCAGAACATCGCTGATGTCCCCAGGACAGCCTGGACAGAGGCTCAGCCGGACCCAGCACGGGACCCTTCCCACTGAACAGCCCCTCAGCCAGGGCCCCTGCTGCCCCCGCTCTGGCCGCCGGCACTCTCGGGTGCAGGACAGACCTGAGAAGACGCTCCCAGACTGTCTGGGGAGACCGTCCACACCGCAGGGATGGGCCGACCAGGACCTTGCACCGGGAGCCTTTGGGAGCTCCCCAGGTGCACAGAGAGGCCGGTCCTGCCAGGGTCCACAGACACTGCTGGCCACACGCGCCTGTGGCTCCAGGCCCACCCACTGGGGAGGCCGTTTCTTCTCCGCTTTGCAGGGAATCACGCATTTGGACAGTGCTTCTCAAACCGTGTTCCATGGAACGATAGGGGGTTCTGCACGTGGTAAAAACAGCACCTTTCGCCCTCCAGTCTGTGTTAGGGCTGCACTAAGGCTGGATGCAGAGTCTCTGGTTTTCTCCTCACTGTGAGGCCAGAAGGCAGGTGCGATTCAAGGTCCTGTAGCAGAGCTCAGGGCGGGGAGGCTCAGAGAGGTGGAGTGGTTGTACCAGAGTCACCCAGCCTTGGAGGGCTGCATCGGGAGCTGAATCAGGTGGGCTTCCAGGACCAAGGCCCTTCCCAGCAGCCATCTGGGGGGGTGAGCCCTCTCCCTCTGGGAGCCAGTGAGCCTACAGGCCTCCTCCGGGGGTTGCCTCTGAACCCCGGGGGCTGCAGCATCCCGGGCAAGCTGGACAGTGACGGAGCAGGGCAGCCTAGGACCCCCATGGGGCTCACTGCCGCCCGCCAGCCAGCCAGGGAACCGCCTCCAGCCTCATGCTGACGCGCTCGTGGGACATGCATAGCTCTATGGGCGTGGCGGGGGTGGCCCCCCAGGGACTCTGAACCAGCAAACTTCAAGCAGAAATCAAAGCCTGTTCTGAGAGTGACCCACAGGGACAGGGCTGGGCTGGACTGGCTGCTGGGGGCTCAACCAAGAGCCAGAAGTCCCTGCCCAGGGGCTGCCCTGCTGTTGCCCTGAGGTCCCCGTGGAGGGCACGGTCCAAGGAGAGTAGGCTGGGGTCCTGGATAGGCCCCTCCGTCTCCCTGTGCCTGGGACTTCATGGGCCCCATGAGGTCTTGTTATCAGGCACCCCGCCACCCCCGGAAGATACCACGAGGCACTCCTGGTCTTTGGGAACCCAGGCCCTCGGCCCCCAACTCCTGTTGGGTCAGCGGGGGCCTCCGCACACCAATCCAGGGTCCATTTCTCCTTGGCCACCTCACAGTGACATCTGACCCAGGCCATGGCCTCCCACAGCTTACCCCCGCCGCCCCCCGGGCCTGCATTCTCATCTCCCTGACCCCTTTCTGGGGGGTCCCCAGGTCCCAGAGTCATGCCATCTCTGTCCCCACAGACTCACCCAGGCCCAGCTCCAGAGCCCGTCCACGGGCATGATTCTCCGTTTTGGGGGCTAACCCACCCCCCTGAGCCCCGATGGCCAGTGTAGCCTCAGCGCTGGGTGCCTGATGGGCTGGCATCAGGCTCCAGCCACCATCAGTCACACCTAGCCAGGGTTCACCCAACACCGTCTTCAGGGCAGGGAAGGGGGCGGGAGGAGCTCCTGCACCGTCTCCCTGTCTTGGGGCTCCCAGAGGAGTCTGCCCACCATGTCTTCCTCTACCTGTGCTTCCAAAGGACCTCTGGACCTGAGCCCTGCAGCCCTCTGAGCCCCCTTGGGGCCTAACCCCACCTATTCCAGGTCTGTAGCCCCAGGAAGTGGCTGGGACCAGAGAGAGAAGCTGAGGTGAGAACAGGGAGTCCCCCCCTCATTCGGGGCACAGCCGGGCCCCCAAACACTTCCCATCCTACCTCAGAGTGTGGAGGCCAAGAGAATATCCTAGCTGTATTCTAGAATATTCTGTCTGCAGAATCGAGGCCTTGACACACTGCTGGCCACACCGGAGACTGTGCCTCAGAGCGCCATGGCTGTTCCACCTGGAGCATCTGCACATGGGGATGACGTCCTGCTCGGTCCCTGGGCACTGGCCCGCCTTCAGGGGAGCTGGCATCTGGGGGGAGGCAGGAGAGTGGGAGCAGCTCCCCTGTCTCCATCCCCTAAGTCACTGCTGTTTCCAGGCCTCCCTCCGTCTGGACCCTCAGCCAACCCCCCACACCCAGCTCTGGGGCCGGCAGTGTTTCCCCAAGTCCAGGTATGGGGGTGCTTCTGCGTGTGGCTGACATAGCTAAGGGGACCCCTCCACGAGTCATGGCCTTACAGGCCCCCTCTTGAATGCAAGCACAGCGAGTGCCTCGTGTTGGGACAACCAAGCACGGCCCAGCTGACAGCGCGGCCACCGGCTCCATCAGGATCCGTCCGGTGGGGACGACTCACAGGAGCCTGAGAGACGGACAGACTCTGGCGGGCCTGGAGGAGGGAGGGAGCCACTGCGCTGGGAGAGGCCCAGGGGGCAGGGGGCTACAGGGGGCCTCCACGAGCTGACAGTGACCCCTGGTTTACAGCCAGCCAGAAAGTGAGGACCTTTGTCCTATAACCACAAAGCAAGGAGTGCTGCCGGCGCCTCAGTGAGCTTGGAAGTAGAGTCCTCCCCAGCCGAGTCCCAGATGAGAGCGCAGCCCCCAGGGAGCGCAGCGCAGACCGTCACCGCAGCCCGGTGAGGCCACCACAGCTCGGTGAGACGATCACTGCAGCCTGGTGAGACCATCACCGTGGCCCCGTGAGAGACTGGGAGCACAGGCCCCGGCTAAGCCACCCCGGAGCCCCGACCTCTGTAAACCGTGAGAGACTGAATGTGTTCTCTGAAGCCACAGAGTGCACGGTGACTGGTACACATTAGGCTGCGCGATACAAAGAAAAGCCAGGGGGCGGTTCTGCGGGTGGACACCGGTGAGGCACGTGACGGGTTCCTCTGAGTCTCAGAGCCCTGCACCCCGTTACCCTCCAGCGGGGAGTGAAGGAGAGCCCTCCCTGCTGACCCACATGCTCTGTGTCCGAGCCCAGCCCAGCTCATGTGCTCCGCAGAGCACCCCTGGGAAATCGCCCCGGAGGCCGAGGCCCACCTGTTGCCTGCCTGCTGCCCACCAGGCTTCCCCCAACCCGCCCCGCCCCGCTGTCTGTCCCGTCCTCATGTGGGTTCACAACCTCTGGCTTTGTTCCTTTTGTTCCTCCTTGGGGACATCTGTCCTCCCACTGCCCCCAGCCAAGGGCCTCCCATCTTCCAGGAGCCCCTGTAGAGGCTGCCTCCTTTCTAGAGCCCTCTCTGGCTGCCCAGGGAAACTGGGGGATCCCGGGCCTGGGCTCCAGGGCCTTCCTCATGTGCCACGTGGCCGTGGCGGCTGGTGTGCTCAGCACAGGCTCACCAACAGCCCGTGTGCATGCGGCTTGGCGTGGGCTTGCCAGTGGGTCAGTGAAAGGATCAGGGCAGAGAGTGAACAGGCCAGTCCCAGCCTTGGGGGAGGAGACCCTGCTCCCACTGGGCAGCAAGTGGGGCTAGAGGTTCTGGGGCAACATGGAATGGGATGAAAGGCCAGACTTCTGGCTGAGCCCAGAGGGAGGACACGGGGGGCCGCAGCCCTGTGGCAGGTGGGGCCAGCAGGCCTGGGAGACTACAATAAGGCTACAACAGGACGTGGGCCACCCCCAGAGGCCCTGGCAGCCGGCCGACACCCAAGGTGTGTCCCTGGGTGCTGCCAGGGTCTGAGGACAGCTGAGTGGTCCGGCCAGGGTGGGCAGCACAGGGCTGACACGGGGGAACTGGAGGGTCTGAGGGCAGCCGTGACCTGGTCGGGGGAGCCACACATGGCCTGCGGCAGTGAAAGCAGGATGGGGGACCAGCAACAGGGTGACGTCACGACTCAGTAGCCAACCTGATGTGAGGGCAGACGGGAGAGGAGCCATGACCACCGCCCACTCCGGGCTCCGGGAGACTGGAGGGCCACAGGAGGTCAGGGAGCTCAGGAGGGGCCTCTGGGGCAGTGATAAGTTCAGCCTGAGCTGTGGAGGTGGGGGCATTGGGAACATGGGAAGCTTGGAGGTGGCCCACAGGTCTCCTGCAGGGTCATGGTCAGGTGCTGGCACTACTGGTAGAGAAACGTCACGGTCAGAGGTTGAAGGAGAGGCCGGGGTACGTGGAGCCCAGCTTCCCAGGGGTCATTCCGCTGCCCCCCTCCATGGTCACCTAGTCCCCCAAGCAGAGGCTGTGCTACCCCTCTCCCCAGGGCCCACAGTGCAATGGGGTGGGGGAGGCGGGTTCCCAATGGGCTGCTGGAATCCCGCTTCTGTGGAAGGGACAGACGGCACTTTTCAGACGGGACCTGTCTGAGCACCCTTGGAATTAGGCTGAGGGCCAGCCGTCCTGCTGGGAGAGGAAGAGCCCTCCCCAAGCGTCACTCCTCAGAGACGGTCCCCGCCTGCCCCCAGCACTGGGCTGGCCCGGGCACGGCCAAGAGTGGGGCGGTCTGTCTGCGGACTTGCTGAAGCCCTACGGGGACGTGGGCAGGAGCTCTCCTGGGCGGTGAGTCCTACAGGGACTGAGGCCTGCTCTGGTCTCGGGACCACAGAGGTGGACTCCAGAGGGAAGCCAGGCCCCCATCCGCCCAGGGCAGAGCGCCCTCGCCCTAGCACCCCTCCCCTGAGCTGGCCCTGGGGCCCCTCGGGTGAGGAGAGGAGCTGCCCCTGCGGGTGACGTCAGAGCGGGAGCCTGGGGGGCTGGGCTGCAGGGACCAGGCGTGGTAGGGGTGGGTGCTGCAGGGTGGGGGGCGGGCTGTAGAGGTCACATCTGAGAAAGAGCAGAACCAGGCGGATGTGCAGAAATTGGCGTTTTCTCTACCCTTCCCCTCCCCACCCCGCCCTGCCCCCCACCCGCAGCTCTACACCAGGGCGAGGCCGACCAGGAAAGGCTGGGGGCTGGGGACACAGCGAGGTTCTGTGGGGCTGGAGACACGTCACACCCCGCACCCAGGAATAAGGAGAACACAGCGCTGGGGGGCATCTGAGGGGCAGGTGCTGTGGCGGGGGCTCCAAGCCGCCAGCCCCAGCCTGAAGGCAACAAGACAGCGCGGGCGGACGGGCGACAGCATGGCCAGCGTTGGGCAGGGTCAGCAGGTGGCCGCACAGAAAATGAGTCCCCGGGGCGGCAGCAATTGTTAAGTGTCAGGGAAAAGTCAGGGTCTCCGTAGCCCCGGTCTGTGACAACTTCTGACCACAAACAAATATATATGGAAACGATTGCCCGGGGCAGCAGCCCGCGCTGGTGTGCAAGGAGGCTTAACCCCCGAGCGTCCGGGCGGCCGGGGCAGCGGGGCCCAGAGCGCCGGCTCTCCATGAGACAGCCACAGAGGCCGTCCCTTCCCGGGGCACACAAGCACAGCCTCCCAAATGCCCCCATGCCTATCTGGAGAGACCCCTGCCCTGCCCGGGGCAGTGCCCGGCTCCCGGACACAGTAGCTCCCAGGAGGGGCCAGGCTGGGCCAGAAGCTGGGGGTGTCACTCGGGAGTACCAAGTATGGGGCAGGCTCCCCGCGTGTGGAAACGCAGACCCCCACACACAGTGGGACGCCCCGACCCGGCGCGCAGACTCAGCTTCCCTGGAAAAGTGCAGAGTCTCCATGAGCGCGCTCAGAGGTCACCTACCCACAGCCTCTGAGCCGCGGTCAGAGTAATGAGATCAAGGAGCCCCGGGCCGGGTGTGGGACAACTGATCGCGACGACGGTTACTTATTAGTCTGTTCATTCAGCCCCGCCCGGCTGCACCGGGATCGAAGACGGTGCCGCCCTGCGTGCACGGGTCTCGGTCACAGGCAGACGCAAACCGCTGTGGAGGCCCGCGGCGTCTGGGGCATCACCCTTCTGCCCACCCTGCGCTGCCCGCCTTTCTCTGGGGAAACTGTGGCTTCCCCGTCCGTCACCCAGACAGCCTCCCTCAGCCGGCTTCTTGGGAAAACGAGGACAGTACTTCACGCAGAGCAGCTTGACTGGGGTCGCCCAAACTCATGTCCACCCCAAACCCCAGAATGAGATCTTACTTGGAAATGGGGTCTTACAGGGGTAATTCATGAAGGATCTCAAGATGAAATCATCCTCAATTTCAGGCAGGTCCTCACCCAGCCACCGCGGTCCTGGAAGAGGAGGAGACACGGGAAGCAGGCAGCCACGTGACCACGGAGCGGAGGTTGGAGGGGCGCCTGGCTGCCCAGAGCTGGCAGAGGCCGGAGGGAGCCTCCCTGAGCCTCCAGAGGGACCGACACCCAGGTTTCAGGCTTCCAGCCCATGAACTGGGAGGGGGTCCACTTCTGCTGTTTGAAGCCCTGAGGTGTGAGACTTCGTACCCACGGTCATACCCATGGTTGCTCAGGACACCGTCCCAGGCCTCCCTGTGCACTGCTGCATGGCCAAGTCAGGCCCGTCCCTACTCTGTGAATTCCCACGGGCATCGGGGTTCCCAAAAGCCCCCCACCACAGCCACACAGCAGCCCCACACCGCCCCCTCACCCAGAAGACCCGTGGAATCGTTTTCACTAAACACTGTCCACTGGTGCAGAAAACAGGTCCACATCCCTCCTGTTCCTGAAGCCCAGGACCTGCTCCCCAGGAAACAATGCCCCCAAAGCCCGGTTTGCTGTCACTGCATCTTGGGGAGCCCCTCATGTGCCGGCGGCCGGGCAGACGCGGCCTTCAGTGGCAGAGGCAAACACTGGGATGTCACGAGAGATGCACACAGGGGTGCCGGCAGCCCACAATGGGGCAGAAATCAGAGTCAGTCCCAAGTCCTGGAAGGGGACAGCAGCGTCTGCGCCTGGACCCACGAGTGCACGGAGTGCCCTAGCACAAAGACAGAAGCAGGCGGTTTCGCAGAGGGGCCCCAATGCCCGCAGCGCAGCCGCCCTTCACTTCCCAGCAGCCGCCGACCGTCACGCGCGTTCCTTAAGTTGCTTCTCCCGCAGGTGGACCTGAAGCTGCGGCCCCGCTTGGGCCCCCCCGCCCCGCACCGAGCGCAGCACCTTCGCAGGTGCTGTCCCTCGCGGGGGCACACTGATTGCAAGCAAAACCCATGAGTCGGAGCTGAGCCCTATTTGTTTTCTATAACAGCCTCTTCTCAACCTTGAAACTACTTTCTGTCTTGAAAATTATCTGACAAAATAATAAATTAAATAAATAAATAAATAAGCTGTGTGAGGACGAACGCGGGCCAGAGCACCCAAGACTGAGGGACCATGAGCAAGTAAGTGAGCTTGGGGTCTGCTGCCCCAGCTGTTGGTGAAGCTGGACTGATATTCCTGTCCAGGTGTGTTTGTGGGCCAAGCCCCTGCTCAAACGCCCTCCATGGCTCCCACTGCCCCCATTTTGACCACGTGGACTAGGAAGGTACATCCGGACCACTGACCTCAGCAAGCAAAGATGGACTCCCACAGATGGATGGCCCCAGATCCAGGAATCGGGGAGCAGGGGCTTCCTGAAGGCTGACACAAATCGCCTGTGGTATGCACACAAGTGCACACTTACAAGCGTGTGTCTAGGATACACAGGGCACATGCACGTACGTGCAGGTGTGGTCTCATACATGTGCACACATGGGACGCACAGACATGCATGTGGCACCCGCCTGAGTGGGCACACACGAGGCACTGAATACACAGACGTGCACACTCATGCACACATATGCACACGCGTGCACATGCGTGCACACACAGAGTTCCAAGACCAGCTCAAAGCTGCCTGATGAGCAGCCTCCACCACGGACCAGAATGCAGAGAGGGCAGCTAAAGCCTTCGGGACGCTGGGCTCACCACAGAAGGGAGCAGCCTGAGCCCTAAAGATGCGGGACAGCAAAGCTGAGAGTTCATGGGTCTGTCCCACCTCGACTCGGGCATCGGCCACGCAGCCGGCCAAGAAGGCCTGTCCTGTCCCACAAGGAGGGGCTCGGCTACCTGGGGCAGCCTGGCCCCTGCCTGGGAGGCCCCTCAGGGACTCTGCTGACAGGCGAGGTCCTGACCACAATCAGCACAGCCCGACACAGGGCTGACACCAGCCCTACATCTGCCCCAAGCTGGGGGCCCAGCACTGCCCACGACCCGGAGCAGCCTGCGCAGGGCCCTGGCTCAGGAGGGCAGGGACAGAGGGTACAGGAGTTCCCGCAGCAGCCAAGCCAAGCTGTGTCCTGGCTCCAGCCGCTCCTGTGGCGGCCCCAGACCAGGAGAGTAGCCCCGGGACAGCACAGAGAAGGGGAGGCCCGCAGGGGGTGTTGGAGGACCCCAGCGCCCGGGTCGGCGCCCCGACGGGGTTCCGACAGCACCACGCACGGGGCTGCGCTGGCGGCTGCCCACGTCCGCCGGGCCACGCACAGACTGGGCAGCCCACTTGCTATTTTGAGGTGAGGGGCCCTCCGTGCCACCGGGAGCCAGGCGGGGGGAACAGGGCAGAACCTTCAGAACTAATGTCAATTTTCTGCATCAAATATTTTGATAATTAAACAAAGCTGATCAAGGGAGGCGAGCGGCCCAGCTCCGGAGCTCAGGAAGCAGCCCATTAAACAGGGCCCCGAGCGCCCGCGGCGGCAGCCCCAGATTAATGACTCGGCCGTAATAGATTTTCCCAGCTCCGCCGCACGGGGCAGCGCCGGCCAGGGAGGGGCGCGCAGCCCGCGCCCGGAGGAGGCCGTTAAAGGGGCAGGGACAGTAAATCAAGGTGCCCACGGTGAGCGGGTGGGACGGCCGCAGGCTGTGACCCACCCACCCGTGACGGACCCGAGGTGTCCCCGTCTTCTGGTGTGACAGGGGTCTGAGACCCAGGCTCTCTGGGAGGCCCCCGTCAGACCAGCGGGAGATGTAGTTCCAGCTCAAATGGACACAGAGCCAGAGAGATGGGCTCAAGGAGGACAGTAGGGGGTGCCCTGGGCTGCCCTCCCCGGTTCCCTACAGCTGCCCTCTGCAGTGGCCGGAGGAAGGTCAGGCTGGACAGTGCTGCCTACTTCTATGTCCAGACCTCGTCCACCTGACTCCCCCGCGTCCACACAGCTATGCGGTATGGAAACCAGATGAAGGAAGCACGTGTTCAGCCCAATACAGTCATACTGCAAGGATGGGTTACATTTGGGATAGTTTCCGGGACTGGGGGACTCAGGAGTAATGAAACCCAGGGCTGCTGACCGGGAAGGACAGGATGTGCGTTGGGGCGGGCGCCCATGCCGTCTAGTCCTCCACGGGGAGGCCCGCCCTCACCCCTGCAGGATGGAGCAGAGCTAGCGGGCCCCACGCAGCCCGCATGGGCTCTCAGGGCCCCTCTGGGAGATGGGGAACCACAGAGGCCGTCCCGTGCCCCTGGCGCAGCCCTGTGGCGCTGGCATGTCAAGGGAGCTGTGTGCTGTGGGATGTCCTGTCCCTGGAGACCCTGCAGACCCCGCACTGCTCTCCAGGACTTGGTAGGCTGTTCCACACAGGCTGGGAAGACAGGTGGGGGGCTGGGGGGACCCTCTTCTGAGGCTTGTCCACTCCGGCTGGCCAAGAGAAGCCTGCCGCTCGCTGGTCAGCCCATCTCAGGTCCTGGGTACACCGTTGCAGCAGCAAGAAAGAATGGGGCGTGCTCCCCCTGGCCCCTCAGAGCCCCCAACGATGTGGTTTCAACACGGACTTCCCTTGAGGCTGGGTCCTTGCTGGGTGTCCTGGAGCTCCCTGGTCGCTGGGCCTGGCTCATGCTCGGCCTCCCCAGGAATGTCCAGTGAGCCCTCAGTCCCTGCCCAGCTGTGGCACCCAGGATTTCCTCCCGAGGCTCTGCCTTCTCAGCCCAGGTGGTGGGACTGGCCAGGGGTCCCTGGGCCTCTCCAGGTGGCCCGGCTATCCAGCCACAACTCCCCTGCGGACCCTCTACTCTCTCCCTCACCTACTTTCCCACCCTGCTCCCAGACACAGGAAGGGAGGCCTGAGAGGGTGGTTGTCCTTGCTTCCTGCCAGGCCAGGCCCCTGCCCGGCCACTGCCCGCATCACCTACACTCCCTCCTGGACACAAGGGCCGACCAAGCCATCAGGGTGGTATTCCCACAGCCCGCACCCCACCCAGGCTGTGGCCACCAAAGTAGCCTGATCTCTTCTGTTTTCCACCCTCGAGGAGCAGAACTGCCCGGGCGTCCTCTGGAGGCGGTGTCTCCCCACACAGACACGTTACTCCATGATCTCTCCTGCACGTGCCCCCGGGCTTCGGCCGGCCACACCCACTGGAGCCAGGACAGGTGATGGGCACTGCAAGACAGACACACCGGTAGGGGGAGGGTACAAGGCTGCACGCGCCAAGGCCTCCCTGTGTTTGCACAGTGTGCATGCACAACTGTGTGTATTTCTGATTGGGTGTGGGCACACACACGTGTATGGGGCGTGAGTGTGTGCAAGGGGCATGCATGATCATGTGTGCTGTGTGAGTGTGTACACACACGTGAGCACACATGTGTGTGAGGGGGCACTGTGAGTATGTGTGCTCCCGTGAGTGTGTGTTCACGCATGTGTGCGCGAGTGTACATGCGTGTGAGGGGTATGCGTGATATGTGTGCTGCCTGAGTGTGTGCTCGTGCATGTGTGCGTGAGTGTACATGCGTGTGAGGGGCATGTATGATCATGTGTGCTCACATGGGTGTTTATTCACGCACATGTACATGAGTGTACATGTGTGCAAGGGGGCTCACGTGATTATGTGTGCTGCCTGAGTGTGTGTTCGTGCATACACACAGCTGTATGAGTGTGCATGCCCTCAAAAGTATTGCACACACAGGTAGAGTGACAAGTGTGCCGTGTGCAGTTGTGTGCTCGTGAGTGCTCTGCTCACAGGAGTGTGAGCGTGGGTGCCTGTGTGAGCATTCACTGGTGTTTATGCGTGAATGTGCGTGCTCACACAAGGGCATATGAGTGTGTGTGCCCTCATGGTCATGTGCAATAGTAGCACGAGGGTGCTGCGTGCTCAGTGTGCGTGCGTCCATGTTCACGTCTGCTGAACTGGGACTGGGGCTTGGCACCTAGCGAGATGCAGCTTCAGGAACCTGCCCGGGATGCTGAGGAGGTCACGTGGCCCCCAAGACAGCCGCCTCACCCCATCTCATTTGTGCCTCCGGAAAACACTTATTCGGCACCAACTGTAGCCCCAGGATAAGCCTGGCGAACACACACCCCGTCACTGCGTCTCTGCCCCACCGCCGGAGAGGGTCTCAGAGGCAAGAGGGGACCAGGACAGAGCCACTGATTACACAGCCGGTGTGAGCATCTACCCTCAGGGGCGACATCCAGCGCCCCACCCCCAGCTCCCAGCTCGGGGCAGCCCACCCGCTGGCCGCCCCCAACCTCAGCCTGGCATCGTGAGGCTATGCGAGGAGGCCACACTTGCCCCTGCACCTTCACAGAGGTTGTCCTGTCTGCCCTGGACTCCCTTCCCTGCCTGCTCCCCCGACCCAAGTCAGGTCCTGTTCCCCCTCAGAGCCCGAGAAGCAGCAGCTCTGCTGTGGGGTGCCTGGAGCCCTGGGGGCTGCCCCGTGGCTCAGTCATCCTGGACCTCAGGCCACAGCTGGGGCCATCCCCCAGGAGCAGGGGAGGATCGAGGGACCCCCGGCCTGGGGTCTCCCCCGTGAGTGAGTGTCAGGCCCCTCATTGCCCACACTGCTCTGTGGACGAGGGGTCACTACACGTCCCCTGGCCACCCACCACTCCTGCTTCCCCCACCCGGCAGAGCTCAGGTGCCAGCCCCATGGCTCCCCTAGCAGGGCTCCCACCGGGGCCTGGACCCAACCCCGTACAGTTGGTTCCCCCCCGCCTCTTCCTCCCCAGCAGCCAGTGGGGGCTCCGGAGCCTCTGTTTCCCCATCTGCGGCCAGGGAGGGGCTGCCTGCCTCCAGGCCACAGCTGGGTCAGCTCCCCCTAAGTCCCCTGGGGGCACAGAAGGCACAGAGGAGCCTGCTGGGTGAGGTGGGTCTTCTCCCGCACCCTCGAGTGCCCAGTCGAGCGCTCAGCCCAGCCCCCCGCGAGCTCAAACAGCCTCGGCCCCGTGGCCTCCAGGGCCCCCAGGGTGGCCCGCTCCACTCAGGGTTTATTCTGCAGGGAGCAAATCGGGGCGGTTCCCCCCAGGCAGGCAGCTCAGAGAAGATGACAGGAGGGCCAGGGTGCCCCTGCTGGAGCCCCAGCCTGGATGGGTGGGGGCCGACCATGTGATCAAAAATAATGAGCCAGAGGAACAAGGGGGCAACCCAGGGCGGGGAGCAGGACAGGGGAGCCCCTCTCTTGACTCAAACCCAGACCTTGGCCACCAGAAGCCCAGGGACCCAGCTGAGTCCGATGCAGTCCCCGTGACCAGGCTGCCACCCGGGGCCCAGATGCCCCACAGGGGCACCGTGAGGCAGCCCCCACCTGTGGGGGAGGACCTGACCCCCCAACCCGCCCTCAGAGTCCCTGCCATGGTCACAGGCCGTTCAAGGTCGAGAGCAACCCCGTGTGGTCTGCCAAGTGGGGCCCGTGGCGCGTCTGGCCACAGGAGTGTCAGCCCATACATCACGGTGTTCCCATCGCAGCTGTCGCGGGAACTACAGGGACTCGGGCAGGGCTGTATTTCTACCAGCCATGACAGAGGAGATAAATCCGCCCCGGCCATCCACCGCGGGCAGCAGGCCGTGTCGGGGAAGGTGGTGGCCAACCGAGGCGGGTGCCATCAAGCCAAGACCCCGGGACGGGAGGCTGTGGGGGCTTGACCTGGGGGCACTGTCACTGACAGGCCCTTTCCTCCCCGCTGCCTGTCCCGTCCCCGACAGCCGTGCCTGGGGTGGGACTTGGCCCCTGACCAGGGCCCCTGAACCCTGGCACCCTGTCTCAGATGGTTCCTTTCTGGCTGTGTGACTCTGGGCCAGTCACTGACCCTCTCTGGACCTCCTTCCCCTCAGCATCACCGTGGAGTTCGAACCCCCCCGGTGGCCGTCAGACTGAGTGTGGTGACCTGTGCGAGCCCGGCTGGCCGCACCCCAGGCGGGAGCCCCGAAATCCCTCCGAGGCCTCGAGCCCAGCCCCCGCCACTCGTGCTGCCCCCACCTTGGGGTCCCCAGCACCCCTTCTTCCCCTCCCGCCCAGCTGCCTCTTACTGACCCTCCACGTCTGGACCAGCACCCAGACCAGCCAGCCCAGTTCAGACGGCCAGGCCAGGTGGTCACCAACTGTCCCGAGGGTGAAGGGGGCCGGTCGGGGTCTGGGTTCCTTCTGCATCTCCAAGACTCCCCAGGCTCAGGGCGCAGCGCCGAACAACCGGCCATCCACCGCGGGCAGCAGGCCGTGTCGGGGAAGGTGGTGGCCAACCGAGGCGGGTGCCATCAAGCCAAGACCCCGGGACGGGAGGCTGTGGGGGCTTGACCTGGGGGCACTGTCAAGCGCCACTTGACCTGTGGCGCTGAGAAGCAGCCACGCACCCCCCGCCCAGCTCCCCAGTCCCGGGGTCACCCGGCATCTCGGTGAGTGCCCGGCATCCCGCTGCCCGGCACAGGGGCGCCTCCCCCTTTCTCCCTCCCCGCCCAGCAGTCAGCAGAACCGGTGCTCAGGCCTTGGGCAGTGAGAACCCAGAGCCGACCCCAGGGCTGTGCCTGGCCAGCCTGTCTCTGTCCCCTCCATGTTTCCTGAGGTCTCCATCCTCAGAACTTGCCCCTACGGCCTCAACACCACCACGCCTCCCTCCATCACCCGCGTCCCAGGACCCGTCTTCTCCCGTCCACTCGCTCTGTGCTCCTAGACGGTCCCCCCACACAGCCCTCTCCATGTCACCGACGCTGCCTCTGGCCCAGTTAGCCTGACGACTCCGTCCACATCACCCCTGGCCCCAGCTCAGGAAAACCCCAGCTCCCATGAGTGAGGACGGTGACATTCGGGGCAGGGACTGTTCAGGCCACAACTCGGGGCACCTGACATGTGCCCCAGGAGGACGGCAGGTGGCCTTCTGGTCAGCTGCCGAAGGACATGTCCACAGAGCCAGGACTGAGACTCATTTACCAAAAATCCTGCAGGGAACAGAGAGGTGACAGAAGAGCCACGCTTTCAAGTGTGATGTAAAAGGAGAAAATGACACCCAATTCATTAGGCAGCTGGACGTGGCAGCGGCCCTAGGAGGTAGGGGCTGACCACCTGCCTCTGGCTCTTGGGGAGCCAAGACCCCCAGGACAGAGCGAGGAGGCCACAGGAGGGCAGTCCCCCACCCTGGAGAGTTGTGCCTGCAGCCAGGAAGAGGCCCAGGACTTTGGCCACATGGGCCTGTCCACACAACGCAGACACTGCTGTCCCCCCAGACCAAGCACTCTGGGGCCAAAGTCACGGGGAGTGGGAATGCCCTGTGTCCACAGGCATTTCAGCAGTGGGCAGAGCCCCGAGGAAGCCCCAGCCACGGCAGGTGTGAGCCCTCGGCCCCAGGGCTATGAGGGCCTGGCCACGGCACCCGCCACACAGGCCCGGTCAGTCTGTCAGGTTTCCCTAACGGGAGCACCAAGGTCAGGGTCCTGTGAGCAGGAGTTCCGTAAGCACGGGTTCCCTGAGCACGGTGGTGACAGCCCCACACGGCGAGGACGATGGCGAGCCTCCCCCGTGGCTGGCCAAGGGGCGGGTGCCAGCGCCCTTCCCCACGTTCTGGAGGAGCGGACCGGCTGCCCTGCGCCCCCGCCCCTCCAGGAGCCAGGGCCCCATCCACTTCCATGTGCACCCGCCCGGGTCCACGGCACCCCCCGCCCGTGATAGATAATGGTTTAATAAGCGATCTGTTTTTTATTTAAAGGGTCGGCAGTAAAACCCAGATCACATTTCTCACTTGGTGGGTCAAAAAACCGCTTACGCTCATTTCTGCAATGGAAAGCGACACTCTATCAAATCAAACATTTCCAGATGTGCCCAGCTTGCTCGGAGGAGCGGTGGCGGCAGCGGCAGCGGCTGGAAAGCAGGCCGGGAACACCACCTACTGGCCACCGGGAGCCGTCCCTGCGCACTCCCTCCCGCCGCATGGAGGCTCGCAGCCCGGGCCGTTCCGCTCCGGTGCGGTGGGAGCTGGAGGACCCGCGGCCCATCAACACGGCCAGGGCCGGGAGCACCCGCAGTCTGTGGGGCCAGGCCCCCTCGCTGCTGCCGGCCGGCCTCTCTGGCCGCCTTCTGCACCCCAGGCATGGCAGCTGGGGGAGCGGCTGGAAGCTGTTCTCCGGGGGAGGGGGGCTTGGATGCGGGCTGGTACCTAGAACAGACACCGTGTTCCGAAGTCACCCCAAGAAGCAGAAGGAAGGAGGAATCCG
Source organism: Mellivora capensis (assembly GCA_004024625.1). Classification (NCBI taxonomy): domain Eukaryota; kingdom Metazoa; phylum Chordata; class Mammalia; order Carnivora; family Mustelidae; genus Mellivora; species Mellivora capensis. The sequence continues at coordinate 77,276 of PISX010008621.1, forward strand.
GTCCGAAGGGCCCCACACACCCTGGCGCTGAGTCTGAGCCCCATCCCGACGGCCAGCATGCCCAGGGCCCGGGCCTGCGCGCCCAGCTTTGCTCTAGGGACACAGTGAGACCATGAGGACACCTCTGCCTGGGAGACAGACGCGCTCCCCAGCTAGCTCGGCTCACATCCAGGGTAGGTCTGGAGCCCACCAGCCGCCCCTGTCCCCGCCGTGACCGCCTCCCAGCTCCGGGCCACAGCACCACGAACAGGACAGCCCCCTTCAAAGCAAAGGAAAGCTGCCCGGGTCCAAGCCGGAGCCCCCCTGAGAGCAGCTGCTACCAGGCTTGGGCTCAGAAAGTCTCCCGGCTGCCTGGAGCAGCTCTGGGCAAGGGGCTCCGGAAGGCCCGTGGGCGGAAGCTCCTGGACCCACCTGGGCCGCCTCCAGGGGCGGGACCGCTGGAAACACACTTGCTGGCAGCGGCCCGAGATCGCATTCCGTGGGTCCCCCGTAGAATGCCGTTTTCACTCTGAATTAAAACCGCAGCCAACTTTAAATTTAATAATAGAGTTATAAACTCTTGAAGGTGTATGGATGGCTGACCGACCCTGGAGAGAAGAGGGAGGCTCTATACACAGAGGTCCTTGTAAGCAAATCTCGGGATTTGGTCCAGACCTTGTTGAATTACCTTTTGTGAGAACTCGCGGCGTCTGTGCCGGTCACGGGTGGGGTTGGGTGACTTGGCGGGGAGGGCAGCCTGGCCCCCCCGGGAGCAGCCCTGCCCTGCAGGACCCGCCAAGCTGTTCCTCCCAAAGGGGTCCCCACCCCAGCACACAGACAGCCCTGGAGGCCCAGGGCCCACCCTGATCTCTGCACCGTGACGAAAGGCGGGGAGGCGGGCGCAGGGAACAGGGTACAGACGACAGACAGGAGGCAGCTGGTCAGGAAAGCGCTGTCTGGTGTCCAGCAGCCTGGGGTGGACTCCAGGGGACCAGCTGGGGACGCCTGATCGCCATCTTCCCCAGAGACCAGCCCCTTCCAGCCGCCACACAGCTAAATGTGAACCTGGGAGCAGCAAGTGTCCCCGTCCCCGGATGGCCCGAGCCCCGCCCCGTCTCTTCAACGTGGATCTGCCAGACACAGGCTGGCATTTGCCGGTCACTCCAAGACCAGCTGGAGGGGCCGAAACCACGATGTCACAGAAAACTGAGGACTCAGGAACCCCTCAGCCTGTGCCCCCACTACCCACATCCCTCACTCCGTCTGGACCCGTGGGGCCGGGGGCGTCCACAGGGCCCCGTCCTGGCACCTGTTCCAACAGGATGACCAGATGTGCGTCTCCCTTCGCATTCCTCACCTGCATGTCTGAGCTTTGCCCACAAGGGTAGCAAAGGGCCCTCCCTCTTCACCCCGGGCTCAAACGTCCTGAGGAAGGAGATTCAGCAGACACTGTAGAAGTAAATATCTAGGCCGCTCCTGAGCTCAAACGCTGCCTCCTCCAAGAAGCCCCCCCGGTTTCACGTCTCCAAGCCTGACCCCTCGTTCCTACTGCGAGCCACTCTGTGCTTTTGTCACTTACTCCTCCTGCAGCCCCGCCGCCATCAACCCCCACCCCCAGTGCCTGACGCATAGCATGTGCACCCCAAGGGGCCTTGTCATCTTCCAAATGAAAGTATTTAATGCATTTTTAGAATAAAGTAACCAGGATGAAATATCTTTGCCTCTGTCCCACAGGAAGCTCTGCGCTGACTCACGTGAGTCCTGCCAGGCTGTACGTCACCTGCCACGGAGCAGATGTCGCCCCGTCCGGAGCTCGGGCCACACCAGGCTGCCGGGTCCCGACTCTGGCAAACTCCCCGGTGTGGGTCACCGCCACTTCCATCTTCTGAGGTTTCCTCCGGTCTCCGTGGGCCCCTCGTGTGGACTCTCAAGGTGCCCGCAGCAGTGCAGGGAAGGGCCTCCGCGTCCCCATCGCAGACAGGCTGGAGACGGCACGCGCCTGGCGGGCTCTTCGGGATTAAACAGCAAGTGCTGGCTGTCGTGAGCCCCGTCGTGGGTGTGGGTGAGTTATCAGCCCGATGGCTGCCCCGCGAACCCCACAGGCTCACATGCCCCCAGTCACCCCTCTACCTTCATACCCAGGCCTGGGGGACTGGAAGGGAGAGACCACCCCTGTCCTCCCCGTGTAGGCAGCCTGGGAGCGGCAGAAAGGGGGTTGGCCCTCATACCCCAGGGGATTCGCAGCCCTGTGGGGACTCAGAGAGGAAGTCTGGTCCAGTCTCAAGGCTGCTGGGAGGGCTTCCTGGAAGGGGTGTCCTCACAGGGATAATCCTCCTGGAAGAGGAACCCTGAGCACCTCCCCCGACAACTCCAGGACAGGAAGAGCCTCCAACCCCAGGCTCTGCCCCAGACAGAGGGACTGGCAGACAGATGGACAGACAGAGAGCAAGGATTGGTCCAGGTTATGGCTGGGCCACCAGAGGGCAAGGCCAAGGCATGGGGATAGGGAAGGTGGGAGCATGGGGGAGAGAGAGGTTGGGGGGTGGAGGGCATGCGGCGGCCCCTTGAGCTCCCCCAGGCAGAACGGCAGCCTAGAAGTCAAGTTCCCTATTGTCATGCCACCTTGGAAATAAAACTGAGATTTGGGACATTTTTCAGGACCAAAAACCTCCGCAGGGCGGTCAGCTGGGGGAATGTCCCAGGGAAATCAGCTGATGCTGAGGTGGGGTCTCAGCACCCGGGTGGGCAGGGGTGGCCCCTTGGACCTGCGTCTAGGGACAGCCCCCCGCCCCCCCGGGAGGGGCCAAGAACTCGTCCAAAGCAAGCACAAGTGTGGTCAGGCTTCACCTTGACCCTCCCTCCAGACAGGCTGCTTTCCCAGGGCCTGAGAAGGAAGGCTGCGCCCCAGACCCCACCGGGCATCTCTCCATCCAGCAGAGGTCACACTCCCTGAGAGGGATGAGCTCAGTTCGGGAAACAGGGTGCAGAGCCAGCCGCCCTGCCGGTTCGCCCAGGGGAAGACACAGGCAGCACCAGGAGCACCTTGGCCCCCGCGTCCCTGATTTGCAGGTGGGTCGTGGCTCAAGAGGACCCAGTGCAGAGCCCTTTACCCCTGCCCCAAATACCTGCCCCTCCCAGCCTGGCTGCAGGCTCCCCTGAGAGACTTCCCTGGGAGAACCCTCTGGGGGCTGCTCTCCTATCGCCCCACCTCCATCTGGCTGCCCAGGCCTTGTCCCTAGGCACCTGTGACATGCATGGGGGAAAGCCTCCTTGCAGGGTCTTGGCTCACCCTCTCAGCACCTGGCCAGCCTCACAGAGGAACCCCAGGCTGTGACCAGGGGGGAGCCCCCAAAAAGCTTGTCCAGGATGGGGATTTTCTAAGAGAGGTAGACCCTGTAATTTCTTGGAGATGTCTCAGAACTAACTCAGCCTCATGGGATCAGGGAAGGCTTCTTGGAGGAAGAGGC